>JALGBA010002337.1:0-168447 GCA_023970755.1 Azemiops feae | reverse complement strand
TTTGACGCGCCACACGGACAGCCCATTGGCCCACACGTGCAGCCTACGAGTGGTCTGAGATTTGAGGGCCCTCATGGGCAACCTGTAGGGCCGCATGGGCAACCCCTTGGCTCTAGGTTTGAGGGCCCCCACAGTCAGCCTCTGGGCCCACATGGGCAGCTGGGAATTTCTCCCAGGTTTGAGCCACCTTCAGTTCAGACTGGAGGTGGACTTCGATTTGAAGGGCCTATTAACCAGACAAGGTTTGATGGCTGTCCGTCAAGATTTGATGGTCAACCTGGCCAGCCATCAATTTTACAAAGACTGGACGGGTTACATGTACAGCCTGGTTCAAGGTTTGAAATGGGTCCTGCTCAACAAACACCGCCTCGATTTGATAGTCCAGCTGGCCAGCAGGTCCAGCCTCGTTTTGATACACTACTTCAGCGATTTGACGATCCTCCACATCCGGCAACGCGATATGACCTCCTCCTGGGTCATCAGGGTCCAAGAATTGAAAACGTAGCTAACCATCCTGGCTCACGATTAGAGACGGCACCGTACGGACAAACTGGCCCTTACAATGACGCTCCCAATCAGCCACCTTACAATGGGGCATCCCAAGGAATGCCGTTCCAGAGACCTGACCAAATATTTGATAGCCCTCAAGGACCAAACTTCAGTGGCCCACCTGTTTCTGGAGCGCAACACTTCCCTAATGCAATTAACAGGGCCCCAGGACCTTTTTACGACGACAAGAATCTTCAGGCTCCTCAGTACAGAAATTTTAATAATCTGACGGTTGGAAGCGTTCAGCCACCACAGCAGGTAAGAGTCTTAACGGTGCTTTTGTTGTACTGTTCTTCCAAAAACCTCGTCTGTTTGTGTCTTCAGTTGCAGCAAATTATTTTTCTCTTAAGATTGATTTGTTTTGTGCATATGCCTTTGACTAGCAACTGCCTGAACAAATCCCTGCAGTTTTCTTGGCAAGATTTTGGAAATGGCTTGCCTTTGCCTCCTTCCTAAGGCTGAGGGAGGGGGGGGTGACCAGTCCAAAGTGACCCAGCCAGCTTCGTGCCCAAGTTGGGACTAGAACTCAACGATTTCCTGGTATCTGGCCTTATGCCTTGCACCAAACTGGTCGTGGATTAAGAAATACTTAACATCAACAAAGTCTTGAAATGGTATAATTAAGTGAATCATAAATTTTCACTGACGTTGATTGATGCCATGAAAAGTACTGAATCTTGAATATTAATTTCTGACACAATGTCAGAACGTCTGAAATGATTTCGTCAGAAAAAATATATATTTGTATTCCTAAGCAGTTTCTTTGCAATGGTTAATTTCCACACCTGCAAAATTACATCAGTAAAACTAGCATAAATCCCCTGAATTCACACTGTAGATAATTTCATTGGCTAAGTGAACACTGTAAATAATGACCTTATCAGTTGAAGAAAATAAGGGCATCAGTCTTCATTTGGAAAAAACAAAGCAAAATTTCCACATTGGTGGCTAGCTAGTATAAAAAGATTTTAAGACTGATGTTTAACATTGGATATTTTTATAACATTGTTGTGGACAGTATGCTGACATTATAAACCGCTCAGAGAGTGCTGTAAAGCACTATGGAGCAGTATATAAGTCAAAGTGCTATTGCTATTAGTGCTAATTTCATTTCATTAAATGGTCTTATATTCTGTACATGACTGAAATAAAGATTGATTTGTTTTTGTCCTTAAGATGAAAAAAAGGCATTTGGATTTTTTTTCTCTTTTTTTACAGGTATCTGTTCTGCCAGTATCTTCTAGCCAGCCTTTCAATCAAGGGCAGCCACTACTGCCGGTTCATGCACAAAACCCTGGAGGTTTTGTTCAAAATCAGCCAGGTTAGCATTTACTTTTTTTGAGGGGGGGGGGTTGTTTTAATGAAATTTTGCGTTATTCGAAACTTGGGAATATTTTGTCTATATTAAATCTGAAAGATGTGTTCAGCAGCAAAGCTTGGTACAACTGTCTGAAATTTTAATTTAATTCAATTTGGTATCATAGGGTCATTAAGGTAAAATTGGTATGTATGTCCTGCTTATAGATGAGATGTTTACCTACAGATACTTTCCACCGTAAGATAGGACGAATATGAAATTCAGAGTTCAAATTATAATCTCTTAACTGCATCCTAGAAAATGATCTGTAGCCATTTGGGTTGCGGAATTTGGATTGTTCAACATACAGTAATATCTTCCCCCCCTTCCCCATACATTCAACAGTGACTGAGAACATAACAGTTGTAACTTGCTCTAGTTTTCTGGATTGTGATCTGTGATAACAACAGGAATTTTAACCATTCCTGAAATTTTTGAAGATAGCAGGAATAAATAGACAATGCTTGTAAGTAGATGGCATATAAAACAGCTGGATATTAGTTGTTCAAAGTTTAGTTGGATTGCAAAATTTGTGTAGTAAGAGCTGGCATTGTGAAATGAGAAATTAATTATTAGGTCTGAACTTATTAAATCTATTATGGTGGAGATTTATTTAAAAACTGAAGTTTCCAGAACATCAGAAGAGGAATTTGAGTAAAAATGGCATTCAGAAAACTACATTTTAAACAATATAAATATATATTTATAAAAATCACAGTGGACACATACAAAGCTTCATCCACCAGGGATATAATCTTACCTATTTTAATAATAATAGACATAATTATACCCATGACTATGAAGCTTTTTATGTGCCCATTGTAATTTTTTTTATTTTTAATTTCTAGAATTGTGTTTTGTAATACAATTTTAGTTTTACAAGTTCAGGCTTCAAAGAATGAAACCATATGTACCGATGACCTTCTTTTTGGAAGAATAAGTCCTAAGCATTTTTGAGCACGTGAAACATAAGCATTTCCTTATCATGGTCTTCTGTAACATTTGTTAGATAGATTCTCAAAGAGATAGATTCTCAAATGTTTTTATCTGCATTTATACAAGGTTATTGTATAAATTAAAATGGGAAGGTGGTTAAAATGGTCCTCAAGTTCTTTGAAGGGGAGCCAATATTGAAGATGGAGAAATGGATGATGATTTGTTTGTTTAACCTTTTGACAATAGCTACTTAAGATACTTGAAATCTAAATTGAGTTTCTAGAGTAATATATTATACATTTTCACTCATTTCTAGGGAATATCCCACTTTCCTACCCTGATAATCATCTTGGACAACTTGATGTGAATGACTTATTTTCAAAACTGCTCTCTACAGGAATCCTTAAATCTTTGCAGCCCGATTCATCTTCATCACGTAAGGATCCTTTTGCCATTAGCGTAGAATTTCCTTTGTATCCTAATAAATATCCTGTCTGCCTATCTATCTATCTATCTATCTATCTATCTATCTATCTATCTATCTATCTATCTATCTATCTATCTATCTACCTACCTACCTACCTACCTACCTACCTACCTACCTACCTACCATCTATCTTATCTATCATCTCTATCATCTACCTACCTATCATCTATCTCATTTATTTATCTATCCATCCATCATCAGTATCTATCTATCTATCTATCTATCTATCTATCTATCTATCTATCTATCTATCTATCTATCTATCTATCTATCTATCTATCTATCTATCTATCTAATCTATCTAATCTATCTAATCTATCTATCTTATCTAATTCAAGTACTATCCATCTCACTCTTGGTATTTTGAACATATTGTACCAACATATTGTTTATGGCCACCAGTCCAATATAAAGCATTGGTTTTCTTTTTTCTGGGCAGAAATTCACCAGTTGAAAATGGATCTGTAAAAACTTAGTTTTTAAGCCTATCAGTTGGAAATAGTGCGTATATGTATGAATGCACAAATGTGTGTACTGTGCTTCCAACTGATACATATTTGTATGTATATATAAAGAAAATTAAACCAGGAGATAAAGTTAGACGTATTGAAAGAAACTGATCACAATCACTACCCCTGAACACTGTATCTGAGATCAATGTTGATCTTACAGATAAAGTTACTTTATTTTTTTTAACACTGCTACAATTGAGGAAGCAAAGGTTACATCCCAGTATTTAAAAATACATCTCATTTATTTAGAAGTCAGTGAAGTTTCAACTCAACCACCTCCAGAGGAAGAAGAGGATGATCAAGATCAGAATGAGGATATTCCAGACCTAACTAATTTTGTGATAGAAGAACTAAAACAGTATGTGCATTTAATGGGGCAAAGAGGGGATTATATCCAATTGTGTAGTTTAAATAAGTAATTCCAAATGAATTGTTAAAAAAACAAAAATCAGGTGACTCCTAAGGGTAAAAAATTGTGGTAGTTGTGTATAAATTCAATATTTATTTTAAATACTGTAACATTCAATTAAGCATTAATCACTCTAGATTAAGAGATTCCAAGCTTTGCAGTGGATTTCTTTAACATGGTGTCTTTATATAATCAGTTTGAACTCAAAACAGTGATAAATCCAGAGAAAGTTTACGTTCTTGCCAGTGAACAAGTCCCTTTTAACATCTTTTATACAAGAACGTAAGGTAGAGAAATTTATCTCACTGTTCTATTTTTGGAAAATTGCACCTAAATATGCACATGCAAAAATATACATAAACTGAAATTCCCAAATAACCCAGCTCTTAACATTACAAGCACTTTTTATTCATTTATCTTCAAAGCAGATATCGTACATAGTTTTTTAACCTCTGTTTGGTACTGAACCATTCATTAATCCTCCATTTATTGTGATACATGGTTTTATTTCCATCATATGTCATTCTTAATGTGTTTATCACTGCATATTTGGGAAATACATACCATAATTAAAAGCTTTTGAATTTTGTTTGCATCAATAAACATGCGATAAAATTACTTTTCATATAATTCTGATCGATCTGCAGAAGATTAAAAGTCTGATTTGCACAATTCATTGGCATCTCTGGTAGGTTTTCAATTAGAATTGTGCTAATCCCTTATGAATTACTTGACAAAGTAATCCCTCTGTAGTTTTAACCATCTTCTGGATGGTTGAAAATAAAATTGACCTGTATTTCCATCTATAATATGTATTTGGACTTCACAATTTCCCATTTCAGGTAGTGGTCACGAATCAGATAACTTAAGTTTTCTTAACTTTTTCTTTAAAATTAAAGAATATAATTAAATTTCCAAAAGTAAAATGCTAAAATAAAATAAAAAGTATAACAAAAGAGCAAAGGTGGGGGAGGGGAACAACAGGGAAAGTTTGAAGTTGAAAAAGTGACATAAAAAACAAACCGCAAAATAAATAAATAAATAAGATAAATAAGGTTGTTCTTCAGGACTGATACAATTACATAATAAAATACACTCTTGTTTTAGTTTTAACAAAAGAACGAAGATATCAAAAACTAAAATATAAAGATGTACGTACCAAACAATCAAATAACAACAGTACCAGTATGTAATATCATAATCTCTTAATTTGAATAAAACATATAACCTGTAAGTGTATCATGTTATAAATTCCCAAAATATAGCTAATATTGCTAGATAGTTCTCTTATTAGAAAATCTATAATGGAAGATCCTCTACGCGAAGTTTTCTAACTTGACATTTCTGTCTTGTTTTCAGACGTTATGATAGCGTTATAAACAGGCTCTACACTGGCATTCAGTGTTACTCGTGTGGAATGAGGTTTACAACTTCACAGACAGATGTGTATGCAGACCATCTGGATTGGCACTACCGCCAGAACCGTACAGAAAAGGATGTTAGCAGGAAAATCACTCACAGAAGATGGTACTACAGCTTAACAGTAAGCAGCTATTTACATTATTTGGCACAGAGAATATTTATTCAATGTTCTTGGTTCATTTTTTTCCAGAGGACTGAGATCATAACGGTATCGTCAAAATATAGTATAACACAAGGAATCTTCTAGCCTCTTAAAGCAATAATTGGGGATCACAGACCATTTTATCAGTTAACACAAACTGGTCCCAAGAGAGAGGGGGGGGGGAAGGAAGGAAGAAAAGGGGATAATAATACAGGTAGTCCTCAACTTACAACCACAATGGAACCCAAAATTTCTGTTGCTAAATGAGACATTTGCTAAGTGAATTTTGCCCCATTTTATGACCTTTCTTGCCACAGTTCTTAAGTGAATCACTGCAGTTGTTAAGTTAGCAACACGGTTATTAAGTGAATCTGGCTTCCCCACTGACTTTGCTTGTTAGAAGATCGCAAAAGGAGATCACATGACCCCGGGACACTGGAACCGTCATTGTACGAGTCAGTTGTCAAGTGTCTGAATTTTGATCATGTGACCCCGGGGATGCTACAATGGTCATAAGTGTGAAAAAAAAGTCATAACTCACTTTTTTCAGTTCCGTTGTAACTTCGACTGGTCACTAAGTGAACTGTAAGTCGAGGACTACATGCAAAAACGTTAAAATTAAAATTACAGCAACAAAAAAATATTGATATGAGATAGACTTTCCTCCATGATAAGTTGATAAATGCAGATAATTGTCCTTATTTAATTCATGAGGAATACAGTTAAATCTGACAACTTCTAGTTTGCTGTTTTCAGGGAGATGTGATGTTTGTTTATTTCTTTAATTTATATGCTGCCCATCTCACTCTACAAAGCAACTCTTCGTAATTCCTTTGTTTGAAGATGGACATTTCTATTAATGCATTATTTTTAAAATAATCACAAGGTTCTGCTGGGTTTCCTCCAATAGACAGTATGGTGGTAACTTTGGAAACCAAGAGGAAACATTAGAATAAATTGTGTAATTCTTCAAATTGTTCTTGAATATTCTAACTGCTAAGCTTTCTCGGGAGAGAGAATATTTGCTACTAGCCTTTTAATAGTATTACATCCGTGACAGTTTAATGGTTTCTTGGCTCACTAAAATCCATTTGCTGCTATTGTTTTAACAGGTCTTTGGATAGTAATCCAGCTTGTAGGCTTAACATACTTTGTTCTCTTATTGATTCACATAAACCACAATCTTCTCTTTGTAATCGCTGCCATAAAAAGTGCTCTCTGCTGGTGACATCTGGTCACAGCCGCTGTCTCTAAAAACAAGGCCCTTGAGCCTTGCCGCTGCGTTTGGAAGAATATGCAGTTGCAGCAGTTAAATTCTAAAGAAATTGAAAGCTGAGGCTTTAGTGGCATTAGGTAGTCCAAGCATTTTTTCCCCCCTGCATGCCTGATCTAAGCATTTTCCTAGGTGCTGTGGACCTTGGTCTTAACATTTGTTTACAGATATTTGGTGATAGAGTTTTCTTGCATGTAGCACCTATTAGGGGAGAGCTGAGTGGCTTGAAATCAGTTGCCTCTTGTCCCTTTTCAGAAGATTCAAGGAAGGATGAAGAACAAGTCCCCACTGTGGTTTTTCAAAAGGCAACTGGACTTTGTTTTTCCTTGAAGACGTTTCGCTTCTCATCCAGGCAGCTTTTTCAGTTCCGACTGAATGGTGGAGAATGGAAGGATTTATATTCCTTGCAGTCCTCTGGTCGTTGTGTAAGAGTGCTAACAACCAGATGACTGCAAGGAATATAAATCCTTCCATTCTCCACCATTCAGTCAGAACTGAAAAAGCTGCCTGGATGAGAAGTGAAACGTCTTCAAGGAAAAACAAAGTCCAGTTGCCTCTTGAAAAACCAGAGTTGGGCCAACCATGATCTTGGATAACTGAGAATCTCCATAGATGATCAAAAACAAGATTAAAACTTTATATCAATGCGGCTGGTCCTCACTTACCGACTGCGATTGGTCGACTTGCAGCAAGATGGGCAGCAAACAAATTTAATAATAATAATTTTTTTAAAAAATAGGGCTGTTAACTCCATTGATAAGTCAGTAATGTGATCATTAAATGAAACATCCCATGGCTGTGCCAGCTTACAAGATCAATTCTGGTTGTGTCATGAAGCAAATCCCTCATGGTCATTAAGCGTGATGATTCATGACCACAACTGGCAAGTATCTTACAGCTTCCTAGCTTGTTGGGAACTGGTGAACATGTGAGATGCTGTGGATGTTGCAAATGCATTCTGGCTGCTAAGGGCCCGAAACACAATCGCATAGCTTTGAGGACAAGTCAAAACTATTTTTCAGTGTCGCCGTAACTTTGAATGGTCACTGAAGAGCAGACGGTAAAGAAGTATTACTTATACATCACTGGGCACAATGTGTTCCACTTGGCTCACTGAATCGAAAACATGTTTCATGTGCTGCTGGAGAATTCGGATGGATTGAAGGAGCAGCATGTCAAGAGGTCTGTTTTTTTCAGGATAAGAAGACCACACAGACTTGATCCTGTTGCTGAAATGTGATCATTAAGTGCTGCTGGTCACTGGGAACAAGAGACAAAAGATGTGTTCAACAGAAAAATAAAGTCATACTACCATTTTAAAAATTTGGAACGTGGGCTAAACATTTTTCAATGTTCTTCTTTAGGACTGGATAGAGTTTGAAGAAATAGCCGATTTAGAGGAGCGTGCAAAGAGTCAGTTCTTTGAAAAAGTACACGAAGAAGTTGTATTAAAAACTCAAGAAGCTGCTAAGGAGAAGGAGTTTCAGAGTGTCCCTGCAGGCCCAGCTGGAGTAGACGAGGTAGGCATTGCTCTGTAACTGGCTTCACATAACTGACGTTTTTCAGTTGGCGTAATTGTACTGCAATCCTTAGTTTGGCACTTAACATTTTACTAGCACTTGGAATATATAAAAATAGATCCACGTGGGTTTTACATTTGTACATTTTTTTAAAAAAAGGCCAACTATGAAAAATCACATGCATAGATGTTTACAATATTTACAATAAGAAAGGTTTAAAAGAACGTACGGGGTTCCCCCGCCCCCCCAAATTTCTTCTTAAAATAATTTCGTTCACTGCTTACTTTTGGACTTCACATTCTAGCACTTGGTGATAGCAGTAATTTAAAGTCATGCTCAGCATTTGGAGATGACAATGGGTTTTAAAATAATTTCCCAAGTCATCTATATCTATCTATATATTAAAACTCTTGTTTGTAACCTTCATTTGGACGAAATGGTTTATATGGCACCCATTTCTGAAACGGCATACTTCAAATGGGCTAATTTACTGAATACCAGGATGCATTATTCTTGTGGGAATGAAATTTGGAGAAGTTGTGGCCGCTTCGGCATCATTATGCTGCTGCTTCAGTGTAGTCATTATTGTCATGTCTAACATTCCCTGACACAGTCAGTTGTAATCGTCCTTGTGGGAAGCTGAAGCAAAGTCTGCTTCTGGGAAGCTAGCAGGGAGCATTGCCAATGGAGAAGCTAGCAGATGAGGTCCTCCCCATTCAAGCAACCAGTCCCTCTGTCTGTTTGTTTGTGTTTGTCCCTGTTCAACCTTCTTGACCCAGGTGCCATCCCTGACCTGTGTCTACCTCTTGTCTACCTCCATCGCACTTCCCGTGCCACATTCCTGCACATCCTCCCTGACCCGTGCTGCACCTCTCATGAACCCCTGCATACTGTTCCCAATCTGTGCCACAGCCTCGCGTGTCCTTCAGACCCACATAGCACCACCCATATATACTTCCCAACCCACGCCGCACCTGTGTGCCTGACCCACACTGCACTCCCAGGGAGCCAAAGGGGTGCAAGAGGCACCACATAGATCAGAAATATGCAAGAGGTGCTGTGCGTTTGGGGTATGTGGAGTATGTGGGCCGGGAGAGTCTAGGTCTAGGACAACTCATCGTGGCTGTCTTGTTGTGGCCATCTCGTAGCGGACAATTCCACGCAAGGTAACTCAATGCGATAAATGTTATCCGCCACAGTTTCTTTGACATTGTTTCCATTGACAAAAATGGAAATGTTGAAGAAATAGTGGCAGATAACATTTATTGTGTTGCGTTATCCTGCATGGGATTGTCCCATGGCAAGTTGGCTGTTGCAAATGGTCCCATTCCGGGTTGGGAAGGGGGGGTGCACAAGTGTGGGCATTGTGTTAAAGGTCAAAAAGGGGATATGGGGCTGCATGAGTTGCATAAGGAAATATCTTTGAAACAATGACTCAACGGGTTATGGGTTGTCTAGTTAAAGAAGTAATAATGCCAGCCTGCAAAATTTCTGCCTGTGTCATGGGCCAGGTGTATTTAGGGGGAAAATGAAACTGTTCTGCTGCTCATCTGAAAATACAAAATGACATTTTGTAAGTATTAACTATATTTAATTGCTTTTAGAGCTGTGAAATCTGCCAGGAGCAGTTTGAGCAATATTGGGATGAGGAAGAGGAGGAATGGCACTTGAAAAATGCAATTCGTGTAGAGGAAAAGGTAACGTTGCATTTCTTTGTGTACGCAGTATGCTTAAAAATGTCTTATTTTGGCTTGATATGCTACCGCTTTTTCTATAAATTTTAGGAATTGGTATCCCTGAAAATATTCCCTTCTAATCATGCCCACGCTGACTTCCATCAGTCTACTTCTGTGAGATTTGCCACAGGTCCAAAGTAGATTGAATCAAATATGGTGAAATGTCAGCAAAGGAGGAATGACAGCTTTAACTTGCTATTTTTATAGAAATAGTTCAAAGAGAGAGATGTCCCCCTGCAGAAAGAGAATTTGTTTTGCAATGTACTTTGCATGCCTTTTTGTATATTTGTAAACTAAGATCAGCTTGCTTTCCTTTTGTAGATCTACCATCCATCGTGTTACGAAGATTATCAAAAGGTAAGCAAAAATCTGCTTTGATCTTCTGTGTTGGAGCTGCAAAAGCTGGTATTTGAATCACTAATCCTTACTGGGCTTATTTGACTATAGCAGTAAGAGGTAGCAATATCTTCTAAGTCAGACTAAATATTTCTTGCTGTTGATGATTATATCTAGGGCTGGTTGACATTCGAGAATATCCGAATAATATCTGGATTTTACGTGTGCTGAATTAACCATAAAGACAGCTGGTTGACCGTAGGCACACTCTAGTGTGAAAATCCTAAGTACAAAGACTCTGAACCACCTTTTGAGGGTGATTTTAGCGTAATTCTTAAAAGCCACAAAAATTTTAAGAATGAATTTTATTTTAAGTGGCTTTTAAATCCTTGCCATCTTGTGAACCAGTGTTGACCTTTTCTGCACGAAAGCCAAAATCTCTAGAATTCAAACGAAATAAAAGTGTTTTACTCTTCTTCTTCTTCTTCTGCCATATCCGTTATCGGACGTTGGCGATCATGTTGACGATCCTGTTTTTATCAGCAGCCGCACGAAAAAGTGCTGCTGAGTTTTGTCCAAACCAGTCCCTTAGATTTTGAAGCCATGATGTTCTTCTTCTGCCTGGACCTCGTTTGCCTTTAATCTTTCCCTGGAGGATTAAATGGAGTATGCCGTATTTTTCTGGGTGTCGCATCACATGTTCGAAATATTCTAACTTTCGTTTTTTAATTGTTTTGATGATTTCCCTTGGCTTTCCCAGGCGGCTTATCACCTCATTTCTGATTTTGTCAACCCAGCTTATACGTAACAGCCGCCTGTAAATCCACATTTCAAATGCTTCTAGTCTCTTCAGGTGGCCTTCTGTCAGAGACCAACTCTCTACTCCATGAAGAGATAATGAAGGAATCAGCCCAGATTATGTTTTGCTTTTCACATTAAAGGGGGGGGGGACAACAACAACCTTCACCCTCCATCCCACATATGACGTGTTAATTTTGACTTGCAGACTTCATCGTTTGATTCCACCCCATCTCCGAGCAAAACCCCTGTGGAGAACCCACTAAATATTATGTTAAGTATTGTCAAACAAGAAGGACAGGACTCCTGTAACAGCCCCAAAATCAAAGAAGAACCGGAAGAGAAAGCTAACGATTGCACTGAGGGGAATACACCTGAATCTGCTGAAATTAAAACAGAGCCTGAAAAGGTTGAATCGGTTTAAACTGTGGGGTTTTTTTTTTTTAAATTACAGAGAAATGCTTATTGTGTCCTACTGACTCTCGAATGCAAATAATTTTTATATGAATAAAATGTTTGCCTGGGGCAGGGCCCCAGCTACTGACTTGGTTAATAAATACATTTTTGTATTTGAATTTCTTATTGCCTGCACCGTGTCAGGTGTCTTATCGTGTGGAAGTTCTGTAGATGGTGTACAAATTTAACAGGAATAGACTGTATATGTAAGAAAAAAAAATTGTACATTTTTTTTTTCATTTGTGGAAATGTAAATTATAAATAAAAAGATATTTTTGCTATCTACGGAGTGTAATGTTTATGCACACCATCCAATTAAACAACAACACCACACTTAATCTTGGGGGTGTTTTAAAGGCAACAGAACTCAGGCTTCTATATAAGGCTTGTGCTTAACTAGGATTCTTTCAGACCTAACGAAGAAGATTCTTTTGCTGTAAAATTTGATAAGGGGAAAATTGCTGTCTGAAGGAAGTTCTTTTGCAAATCTTGGATTGCTTTCCTTAAAGCATTCGCATTAGTCGTTTAAAAAGAAAAGTAGGTTTACATAACAAATTTAACCTAGTTCCCTTTGGATACTTACACCTTACATCAGATCTAGATTTTCATAATTTCAACTCGCAGTACACAAAAAGCTTAGTCTTTTTTTTTCCTTTCTTCCATTTTAGAGGAACAAATGTAAGATTGCTCGTTTGCAACATGGTTAACTTTTTTGTTGGTTTATTGAATCTAAATAGTAGAAGAGATTACCAAGAAATGTTAATATTTATTTCGTGTAATAAATTAGAATGAAGCATATACCTGTTTTTGAGTCTTTTATTTCATGGGTGGGTTTGGGGACATCTCGCTACCTAGCATCCGAATAACAACTTGGGCCTTGAAGTTAAGTGAATTGGATGGAGGTGCACTCGTTTGTGTGTTGTTTGTTGAATGTTATTTATAGAATCGGCTGGAAGGGAGGGACCTCAGAAGTCTAGTCCAACCCCCCCCCCCACCCCAAGGCAGGTGGGGTCAGACCTGCCACGACTTCAACCCCTAAATAAAACTATACCTTTCTCAACCGATGGCACAAAAGACCGTTCCTATTTAGGGGTTTAAGGTTCAATTCAGGACCTTACGGCTGACCAATCTTTTTTTTTAAGACCTCCAGTGACGGAGCACCCACAACTTCACGAGGCAAGCTGTTCCATTGATGAATCCTTCTAATTTTCAGGAAATTCCTCCTAATTTCCAGGCTGGATCTCCCTCTGAGGAGCTTCCACCCATTGCTTCTTGACCTGCACTCGGATGCTATGGAGAACAAGTTGACCCTCTCTTCTCTGGGACAGTCCCTCAAGTACTGGAAGGCCATATCATGTCACCCCCTAACCCAGGGGTAGGCAACCTTGGCTCTTTTATGACTCGTGGACTTCAACTCCCAGAATTCCTGAGCCAGCCATGCTGAGGGGAAAGAGAGATTTCCAAGCTGAGCCATGCTGGCTCAGGAATTCTGGGAGTTGAAGTCCACGAGTCATAAAGCGGCCTAGGTCTAGGCCAGAGGTAGGCAACCTTGGCTCTTTTATGACTCGTGGACCAACTCCCAGAATTCCTGAGCCAGCCATGCTGAGGGGAAAGGGAGAGGTTTCTAAACTGAGCCATGCTGGCTCAGGAATTCTGGGAGTTGGAAGTCCACGAGTCATAAAGCGGCCTAGGTCTAGGCCAGAGGTAGGCAACCTTGGCTCTTTTATGATTCGTGGACTTCAACTCCCAGAATTCCTGAGCCAGCCACGCTGAGGGAAAAGAGAGGTTTCCAAGCTGAGCCATGCTGGCTCAGGAATTCTGGGAGTTGAAGTCCACGAGTCATAAAGCGGCCTAGGTGTAGGCCAGAGGTAGGCAACCTTGGCTCTTTTATGACTCGTGGACTTCAACTCCCAGAATTCCTGAGCCAGCCACGCTGAGGGAAAAGAGAGGTTTCCAAGCTGAGCCATGCTGGCTCAGGAATTCTGGGAGTTGAAGTCCACGAGTCATAAAAGAGCCAAGGCTGCCTACCCCTGCCCTAACCCTTCTCTTCTTTAGGCCAAGCATATCTAGTTTTCTAAAGCCTTAATATTTCCAAGCTGCAAGGCTACTTTAGGGAAAATCTAAAAAAATTCTCATGAATCAAAGAACGGTCAGGAGAGGGGGAGATTTGAATTGGAACTAAAATAACGGCTTCAAAAGACTTCATAACCGCTTTCTCACCAGTGAGGGGGCTTGCTTCAATTCCAATGGCAATTCTGTATAATGCAGGGTTCTGCCTCAAAGGAAAGTAAACTATTGATAGGAAATCTGTTAAAACGGGCTTCACGTATGGTCTTAAGAGTGCAGGATGGGCTGTACGAAAGTAGGGCTTATACAGTAGTCTTTGAGTTACGACCAAAATAATTCTAAGCCCAAAATTTCTGTTGCCACGTGAGACAGTTGCGAAAGTGAATTTTTGCCCCCTTTTACGATCTTCCTTGCCACAGTGGTTAAGTGAAACACTGCCGTTCTTAAGTTAGTAGCATGGTTGTTAAGTGAATCCGGCTTCCCCATTGACTGCTCGTCAGGTCGCAAAAGGGGATACGTGACCCCTGAGACACCGCAACCATCATAAGTACATGCCAGTTGCCAAGCGTCTGGATTTTGATCACGTGACACACACACACACACACACACACCCCGCCCCAGGATGCTGCAACGGTTGTTAAGAGTGAAAAACTCGTAAGTCACTTTTTCAGTGCTGTTGTAACTTCGAACAGTCACTAAATGAACTGCCGTAAGTCGAGGACCATCTGTAAACTTGGTAAATAAAATATACGAAAGATTCTTTTTTCATCGTGAGCACTTTGAATTGTGTTCAGCAGGCAGCCTCCAGCCAGGGAAGTTTCATTATAATGGGCATCATTCATCCTGTTGGATCAGTTCAGATCAGACCAGATTTTCATCAAGGGCTGCCCCATGAAAAAGTACATTGCTATAATCCAATTTTGAGATTACAAACTTGTGGGTACTTTCAGAATTAGATATTTAACAAAGGCGATGAAGTCTCCTTTCGGTCAGATCTCTCATAGTAATGAAAAATACCCTCCAGAATAATAGATGTTTTGCCTGAATTAAAGCTTGCATTTATCCATTTTGCTCGCAAATCAAGTTCACATTACAGTGGTCCACTTCTCACAACACATTAAGCTAAATCACCCTTGCCTTGCTTGACCTTCAATGTGTTTTGCAAATGGAGCTGCAATGACTCCTCCAGAATCACCACTATGATTTAAACCAAGTTTCCATGAATGCAGGTGATATTAATTGAAAGGAAAAAAAAAAAAAAAAAAAGGCAAGTGCCTGGTAGCTTTACTCAAGATTGAGTAAAGACCTCCAGATTGAAGTCTTCTGTGCCCGGAGGTTCCAGTCCACCTGCCAGGAGAGAGCATGGCCGACAGAGCATCGCAGGAAGTGTACATGGTTTCCATAGCAACCTCCTAGCAGCCAAAGAAAGAAACAAGAAGAAACAAGCAGAGAGAAAAAGAGAAGAACTGTGACATTTGGCAGAACCCTGGACCATGCCTGCTGCTGTCGTCCCACAACATGGTGAGATATGCTTTACCTCCTCTTCCTCCCTCCCTCCCTCCCTCCCTCCCTTCCTTCCTTCCTTCCTTCCTCCTTCCTCCCTCCCTCCCTCTCTCTCTCTCTTTCTTTCTCTTTCTTTCTTTCTTTCTTTCTTTTTCTTTTTTCATAGGCATCAGCATTTTTAATATGTGCCAGTGTATACACAGAAAAAGTGACAATAAAGCTTCTCTTCTCTTCTCTTCTCTTCTCTTCTCTTCTCTTCTCTTCTCTTCTCTTCTCTTCTCTTCTCTTCTCTTCTCTTCTCTTCTCTTCTCTTCCAATATTTGAGGGGCTGCCACACAAAAAAAGGGAGTCAAACTATTTTTCAAAGCACCAGAAGGCAAGACAAGCAATGAGTGGAAAATAATTAAGGAGATAACCAACGTAGAATTAAGGAGAAACTTCCTAACAGTGAGGACAATTAACCAGTGGAACAGCTGGCCTCCAGAAGTTATGGGTGCTTCATCACTGGAGGTTTTTAAGAAGAGGTTGGAAAGCCACTTGGATCAGAATAGAGCTGGAAGGGACTTTGGAGGTCTTCTAGTTCAACCCCCTGCTCAAGCAGGAGCCCTTATACCATTTCAGACAAGTGGCTGTCCAGTCTCTTCTTAAAAGCCTCCAGTGATGAAGCACCTACAACCTCTGAAGGCAAGCTGTTCCACTGGTTAATTGTCCTCACTGTTAGGAAGTTTCTCCTTAATTCCAGGTTTGAATGAGTTTCCCTTCTATTCTCTCATCTAAGTCATTTATGAAGATATTGAAGAGTACTGGACCTAAGACAGAACCTTGTGGTACCCCACTGGTTACTTCCCTCCATATGTAGATGGAGGGAAATGTCTGAAATGATACAGGGTCTCCTGCTTCAGCAGAGGGTCGGACTAGAAGACCTCCAAGGTCCTTTCCAACTCTGTTATTCTGAGTCGGTGTCCCATTGCTCTTCTGCAGACAGGCCCAAAAAACCAAAGTGCAGAACCATTCACGAGGCTGTCAAAACTGGGAACATCAAACAACTGGATGAAATGGTGACCTTTGGCATCAGCATTAATGAGGTGGATCCAGTCTATAAGTTTACACCTCTGTACTGGGCAGCCCATTCTGGAAGTTTGGAGGTAAGACGCCATCCAATGTGGCACTGTATTCTTTCAAACTGAAAAGAATGGATGCATGAGCGAAGGAGTGAGTGAATGCTTATATAAAGAAATGAATACAAGTTGCCCTTGACTTGCAACCACAACTGAGCCCAAAATTTCTGCTGCTAAGTAGTTGTTCAGGGAGGTTTGTTCCATTTTATGACCTTTTCTGCTGCCGTTGCTAAGCGAATCACTCCAGTTGTTCAGTGAATCGTCTGATCATTAAGTGAATCTGGCTGTCCCCCATTAACGTGGCTTGTTGGAAACCAGCTAGGAAGGCTACAAATCAAAGTCACATGACCCCGATACTGTCATAAATATATTTCTAGTTGTCAAGTGCCCAAATTTTGCTGACTTTGTAAACCACTTAGAGAGAGCTGTAAAGCACAATGAAGCGGTATATAAGTCTAAGTGTTACTGCTATTGCTATATGCCAGTGGTTCTCAACCTGTGGTCCTCAGACTGCTGGGGGGGGGACACGATATTGTCACAGGGGGTCCATGAAAGCTTGAAAAAAATGCTATTATTTAAATCTTGAGTTAAGTCTTGGGGATCCGTGGCCGTGGTCTGTGGCCACAAAAGATATTTTAAAGGGACCATAGTGAAGAAAAGGTTGAGAACCACTGCTATATTACGCACCCTCTAAGACAGTGGTGGCGAACCTATGGCACGGGTGCCAGAGGCGGCACTCAGAGCCCTCTCTGTGGGCACGCGCACCGTCGCCCCAGTCCTAGGCCTTCAGCTGGGTTTTATAAAACCTTTTCACTTTAGGCCTCCGCTGCCATGTGCAAAAAAAAAAAAAAAAGGTTCAATCAATCAATTTCAACTTCTCGCGGGAAAAAAAAAGATCTTGCAAAGTTGGAATTGATTGATTGAACTTTTTAGTCCCACCCAGTCTGCCGTTACCATCGCAGCCACGGCCACCCAATGGGCCACACCCACCCAATTGGCCACACCCAGTCAATGGGCCACACCCACCGGCACCCGACGATGCATAAGTGGGCTTTGGGTTGCAGTTTGGGCACTCAGTCTCTAAAAGGTTCGCCATCACTGCTCTAAGACTTGTGGACTACAACTCCCAGAATTCCTGAACCACCCCGACCATCCCTGAAGGAAGTTTAAACTAGATTAGCTTGTTTTGCAACTCAGCCACTAGGTCTTTAACTGACCTGGTTAATTATGTAGTGTAAAAACAGCTGACGTTGCCAAGCAATGAAATGGGAAACAGTGATTGTAATTGTGGGAAGAATCCAGAGAAAGAAATATTTTGGGAAATATTAAAAAGGCAGAATATATTTCCCCAAAGGCAGAATATATTTCCCCGAAGGATTTTAAAGGCAGAAACCAACACCCCCCCAAGTCTCTCTGCCCCAAACAGAAACCAGGTCTGCAGAAATGCAGATGTGATAATCTTGTCAGAAAGATTGGAGCCAGGAAGCTGGGATTAGAAAGAAAGATCCCTAGAATCAACAATCCCTCACACCAAAAAAATCCAACAGTCATCAGCCATCAGCCCCAGGGAAGCAGGATATGACCTTTGAGACATAATAGGATTAACCCACCACCATCAGAATACCAGAAAGGCACACTCAGACTCAGGTCAAAATTCATGCCACCGGAACAACTCCAAACAAAAGCCCAAAAAGGTATAAAAACCCACTCCCTACTACATGTGGTCAGTTTTTTCCCAGAGTCATCTTTCTGTCTGGCTCTCGTCTTCAATAAACTACAACCTTCTTTCTAAAGCAGTCTCCGTGTTGTTTATTCCTGGCTTGGACTGGACCCTCATGAAGATTTTTCCTTCAACATAATAGAAATCTAAAGTGTGTGTACTTATTTGCTAGTGTCTTCACTGGCTTCTCTGGCATGGAGCCGATCAGACTGTAGTGACTGTAAGAGGCTGGACAGCAGCTCATCTGGCTGCAATTAGAGGCCAAGATGCCTGCATGCAGGTGAGTGTCTCCAGGTAATCCGGTTTAAGGATTAAACTGGTTTAATTAAAATCACGACTTATTTGGAAGGAAAGGACATATTTCTTCCAAGTTAATTTCTAGGACAGGCACTGTACATTTCTCAGCTGTCAGCTACAATTTTTTTGTGTGTGGCTAGAGCAGCGTTTCTCAATCTTAGTAGCTGTAACATGCGTGGACTTCAACTCCCAGAATTCCCCAACCAGCCTGCTATCTGGGGAATTATGGGAACTGAAGTCCACACGTCTTAAAGCCACCAATTTTGAGAAACACTGGATTAGAGAGCCATACTAAGTAAACCAGGTTCTTGGGAGGAACTTAATGGTCAAAGATGTGAAGATTATGTTATATCTCCAAATTTGCAGCTTGTCTGTATATGAAGAATATATATTACCTGGTGATATTGTAGTTTTAGAAGGATGATCCCGTACCAGATTTTAAACTTTAAACTTTGCTTCGGTGAAATTTGTCAGTTCTTATCGTTATCCTTTATACCAGGGGTCTTCAAACTTGGCCCTTTTATGACTTGTGGACTTCAACTCCCAGAATTCTTCAGCCAGGCATGCTGGCTGAGGAATTCTGGGAGTTGAAGTCCACAAGCCATAAAAGGACCAAGTTTGAAGACCTCTGCTTTATACTGATGGAGACTGAAATCGTTGAGGCCACTTGGAGGTTTATCTGTGTCCTCAAGGTCACCTGAGTGGTGCAAATGGGTGTAGAGCCTTCTTAGAACTAGTGAAAGGACTGTGTGTGGAGCTGTGCTTTCTGCAGGATGTTTCTGCATCTCCACAACACAGTCCTTTCAGCAGTTCTAAGAAGGCTCCACACCCATTTGCAGGTGACCCTGAGGACAAAAACAAGTGGCCTCAACAACTCTCTAAAAGAAGGCAAATGATCAGCTGTCTGCAAGGAGTATAAATCCTTCCACTCCCCATCATCCAGTCAGAGCGGAAGAAGCTTCTTGTATGAGAAGTGAAATGTCTTCAAAGAAAAACAAGAAAGTCCAGTTGCCTCTTGAAAAAGCACCTTTGGGACAAGGACTGCTAGATGTTGTCACCAGCTCATACGTTTATATGTATGTATGTATGTATGTATTTTCTCAGGCCCTTCAACTCAATGCTGTGAATCTAGGCGTTCCAGATGACTTTGGGTGTACTCCAGCACATCTTGCAGCGACCCATGGACACTCATTCACTTTACAAACCATACTCCGGAGTGGGGTGGTAAGAAATGTCATTTTTTTTTGGGTGTTACTCCTGGTAGGAATAGGCATAATTCACTTACAACCTGCCTCCAGAAGCTGTGAATGCTCCAATACTGGAAGTTTTTAAGAAGAGACTGGACAACCATTTGTCTGACATGGTATAGGGTTTCCTGCCTGAGCAGGGGGTTGGACTAGATGACCTCCAAGGTCCCTTCCAACTTTATTATTATTATTATTATTATTATTATTATTATTATTATTATTATTATTATTATTATTATTATTATTATTATTATTATTATTATTATTATTATTATTATTATTATTATTATTATTATTTTGCTCTGAGTCTTTCATAACAATTATGTCTTCATAATTCTTCAACAGGGTCAGTCAAAAAAGTCCAGATGGCAGTCACAAGCACGCAATGGAATCCTGCCCTTTATATGCAGATTGCCTGATTGTGATCTTGACTTTTGATTGTCTTCCTGTGGAGACAATCTCTACTTTTTATATCAAGCTAGAAAGAAATTCCATCTCTCCCCCCCCCCCCCATATTCTCATGCTTGCTTCATAAGAGTAATTTGTGTTCTGTTGTCAGCCTCCAAAGTAGACCAGACAGGAAACATGACAAAATCCTTACTTTATTGTAAGGCTATTTTAATAGTATCTTGAAAACCTGAAGATACAAATCTCCCACCGTCTCTTTTACTGCCTGATAACTTGGTTTCTATGTTTCTTTGCCCATTATTCACTTGTGGGCTCCCCTTCTCTTTATCTAATCGTTTCCTAGGCATACTCTCTTCCCCTCCTCATTTACCAAGGTTATTCTCACATACCATTACCTGAGCTATGAAGTCACTCATTTGAGAGATAAGTGGAATGGATACTAAGCACAAGGGTTAATAGTTTTACTGACTAACAGTAATTGAATTTTCATCGCAGATATTTTTCACTTGTGGTTTTCCTGTGGTTATGTTGTCACCCGGGTCCAGTACAGCCGCCATTTCCTGAACAAAATTTGAAGCCCTTATTTACTGTGGAATTCAAACTTGAATCGATGCTAATTTGAATCCATAGAAAAGTCACCAATGGTCACTTAGAAGCTAAGCAAGAAAGGAGTAAGATAATATTGCTAGATGTAGGAGAAGATGTCGGGAACTGCACAGCCAGTGTCCAAATGAAGTTAGAGACTTGTAGTTTTATATATAAATATATTTTTATATCAAGTAAGATAGTCAGGCACATCACTACATCATGAGGTAACACGTCAGGCAAATCACAGAACAGCATAGAGAGCACACAGAATAAAAAGGCGGGAAAAAGGGAAACTCCTCTTTTACACCCAGCAACCAATCATAACATAGATTGCCTCATGCAGGAACGTGCACTCTCCAACCAATCAACTATAACTGTATGTTCTGGCCCATTAGACACTTTACTGTTCCAGCTATTAAATTAAATATCTTAACAGAAGAGCGGGCAGAACTGGGGGACGGAGTTAAGCAAGTCATTAGCCTACAGTCATTACATTGTCACAAATACAGTTGGCCCTTGATTTACGACCTCAGTTGAGCCCCAAATTTCTGTTGCTAAGCAAGACTTTGTTAAGTGAATTTTGCCCCATTTTACACCCTTTCTTGCCACAATTGTTAAGTGAATCACTGCAGTTGTTAAGTTAGTAACACAGCTATTAACTGAATCTGGTTCCCCATTGACTTTGTTTGTCAGAAGGTCGCAAAAGGGGATCACGTGAGCCCTGGGAGACTGCTACCATCATAAATACGAGCCAGTTTCCAAGCATCTGAATTTTGATCATGTGACCACAGGAATGCTGCAACTGGCAAGAGTGTGAAAAAGTCACTTTTTCAGTGCCGTTGTAACTTCAAACGGTCACTAAATGAATTGTTGTAAGTTGAGGACTATCTGTAGTCTAAGTCCAACCCCTCTTGAATTTGTTTGACCCTGATCTGGCGTCAATTTAGCATGGAACTTTAGTTGACTAGGTTCTTGTGTATAGCCTTGAGCAATAAATCTTCTGAACCGCAACTTAGCTTATGGTCCTGATTCTTTGTGCCTCAAGGCAAGGAGGAAGGAACAGCTAAACCATATGATCCAAGGAACACAAGCCTTTTTTTAAGCTCCTGTGTTTACTCTCTTCACCTACCGCACACGACTTCCTCTGAAATGTTGGCTTCCTTCCATCTTAAAAACCAGGATGTCAACGCTTCTGACAAGAATGACTGGAAACCTATACACAACGCTGCTTTCTACGGCCGGCTGGGCTGCCTCCAGTTTGTGGTCAGATGGGGTGCGACTTTAGACGATGCAGATAAAGATGGAAATCTTCCAGGTATGATAGCAGAAACGTCCTGTCACTCCAGTGAACCAGAGGACAGAGGAAATGGGTGAGGTTACTTATTGCAGATGGCAAAGTGAGTTGGTGGCCTGTTTTATATTTGGACTCTTCCCAAAATGTGATTTCCTGTCTCGAGCTTGAGTAATACGCATTGGGTGGATGAGCTTCAGGGTCACTACAGCAATGGGGAGAAAGCATGAAACTATTCACATGGTTTTGACTATTTTGCCAAAAAAAATAAAATTCTTTAGTTTTAATAAGATTGGGTGCAACGCACTTGTGGAAATTCTTGTCCCCATTGTGATCAGAAGTTGAGGACTACCTGTATCCCCATCAATTTTTTTAAAAAATGAGGGGGGAAAAAATCTTCACAAGCATAATTAAACTGTCTGATTATTTATTTGATGATGATGATGGTGGTGGTGGTGGTGATGATGATGATGTTACCCATTCAGTTGTGTCCGACTCTTGGCGATTCTATGGGCCAGGTCTCTCCCCATCTTCCAATCTTGCACTACTTCAATGAGTTGTTCTGTGCCCTGGCTGGTGTCAGCATTGAAGGTGTCCAGCCACCATGTTCTTTGATGTCCTGGTTTCCTTCTTACCACTTACTCTTCCCAACATAATTGCTTTCTCCAGTAAATTCCCCTGCATGACATGGCCAAAATAAATGAGGCGCAGTTTTGTAATTTTGCCTTCCAGTGACATGTCTGGTGTTATGCGCTCCAATACTTGTTTGTTGGTCACCTGTGCTGTCCAAGAAACATGCAGGACCCTTTCCGGTGCCACAGCTCAAACAAGTCTTACTTATCATCTATCTATCTGTCCGTCCGTCCGTCTGTCAATCCATCCATCCATCCATCCATCCATCCATCCATCCATCCATCCATCCATCCATCCTCTCTCTCTCTCTCATCTATCTATCATCTATCATCTATCTTTCCATCATCTATCATCCATCCATCCATCCATCCATCCATCCATATCTATCTATCTATCTATCTATCTATCTATCTATCTATCTATCTATCTATCTATCTATCTATCTATCTATCTATCTATCTATCTATCTATCTATCTATCTATCTATCTATCTTTCCATCATCCATATCTCTCTCTCTCTCTCTCTCTCTCTCTCTCTCTCTCTCCTCTCATCTCTCTCTCTCTCTCTCTCTCTCTCTATCTATCTATCTATCTATCTATCTATCTATCTATCTATCTATCTATCTATCTATCTATCTATCTATCTATCTATCTATCTATCTATCTATCTATCTATCTATCTATCTATCTATCATGAAATTTATTGCCCGTGCATCTTACCACAGGGTAATTCTGGGCAGCTAGAATCAATTTTATTCCTTTCTTGCTTTTTTTTAAACTTTCACAACCCTAGGTAGCTATGGGGAACACATTAGAACAGACTATTTCTTAACCGCCCATCTCCCTTGGACACACACACACAGAGTACCTTCTGATATTCTGCAGGGATTTCTACAACATGGTGTCTTACTGTGAGCCAGGATTGCTCCCATCAGGTTGTATTGTTCACCTAACATATCTAAAAGGAGTCAGCTTGGGGAAGGTTTTGCCTAGTTTAGCTCAAATGTTGGATTAGCTTTTCTTGTTGTGTCACAGTTCACCTGGCAGCCATGGAAGGCCACCTGCACTGCTTTAAATATTTGGTGAGCAAAATGCCCACGTTGGTCCACGCCTTGAAAGCCCGGAACGACCATGGAGAGACCCCACGAGATCTGGCTGAGAGGTTCTACAAGGAAAACATCCTGGCATACATTGACAGTCTAGAGGAGGAAGAAGATACTTTGGACAAGGAAGAAAGTAGGTGATGATGAGCACCTTGGAAGGGAGAGACATTGCGAGGGTAGCTTTTTGTTCTTCTCAAATGCAGTTGTCACATTTACTAGAACCTGCACTACACAGGATGTATGTTTTGTTTAATTAAAGAAAAGAGTGCAAAAAAATAAGACTTAGTAAGTCCCTATCTGG
Organism: Azemiops feae; assembly: GCA_023970755.1. NCBI lineage: Eukaryota > Metazoa > Chordata > Lepidosauria > Squamata > Viperidae > Azemiops > Azemiops feae. The sequence continues at coordinate 144,238 of JALGBA010002337.1, read as the reverse complement.
AATACTACATCCAGTTTTGGTCACCATATTATAAAGAAAGATGTTGAGATCTTGGAAAGAGTGCAGAGAAGAGCAACTAACATGATTAAGGGCCTGGAGACTAAAACATATGAAGAACGGTTGCAGGATTTGGGTATGGCTAGTCTAGGGAAAAGAAAGACTAGGGGTGACATGATAGTAGCATTCCAATATCTAAGGGGCTGCCACAAAGAATAGGGGGGGGGGGTCAACCTATTTTCCAAAGCACCAGAAGGCTAGACAAGAAATAATGGATGGAAACTAATCAAAGAGACAAGCAACCTGGAACTAAGGAAAAATTTCCTGACAGTGAGATTGATTAATCAATAGAACGGCTTGCTTCCAGAAGTGGTGGGAGCTTTATCATTGGAGGCTTTTAAGAAGAGACTGGACAGCCATCTGTCAGAAATGATATAGGATCTCCTGCTTGGGGGGGGGTTGAACTAGATGACCTACAAGGTCCCTTCCAACACAGGTTTATTGGCTTAGGGTCTGGAAATGGATAATAGAAATGACGGGTCAAAAAATTCAATATAAACCAGAGATGTTTTTATTAGGGATACTAGGAAAAAACATAAATAAAGGCGATATATATTTAATTATACATGTGATAACGGCGGCAAGAATCTTGTTTGCCCAAAACTGGAAAGCAACTGAAGTGCCTAGCGGAAACGCGCTAATAAGGAAACTTTTATATTGCGCTGAATTGGATAAGATGACTAAAGAATTAAAAAATCAGGAGGAAACAGAATATTACCTAATTTGGAATAAATTTTACAAGTGGAGGGAAACAAGAAGAAAGTCGATAGAAGGGATATAAATAGAGGACTAGAAATGTATAACTGCATGTGTAATATTTACTCTCATATGTAAAGTAAGGAGTGATTAGACAAAGATGTATGTCAATGATGATACACCACGTTCAATGTTTTTTTAAAATTTTCTTTCTTCTATTTTGTATTTAATAAAAGGTTTTTTTTTTTTAAAAAAAGAAGAGACTGGACAGTCACTTGTCTGTATAGGGTCTTCTCTTTGAGCAGAAGGTTGGACTTGAAGACCAACCAAGGTCCTTTCCAACTCTATTGCTCTATATTCTATTCTGAAGAGCAACAAACGTTATAAGGGGTCTGGAGGCTAATCATAGGATGAATGACAAAGGGATCTAGATATGTAGCCTAACAAACAGAAGGCTTGGGGGAGTCTTGATAGTCATCTTCCATACTTGAAGGACTCGATTTATTCTCCAAAGCTCCTGAGGGCAGGACAAGAAGCAATGGGTGGGAGCTCCTCAGAGAGAGATCCGATCTGGAAATAAGGAGGAATTTTCTGATAATTAATTAACCGTTTGTCCGGGATGGTATATGGACTCCTGCCTTGGGCTAAGGACTGGGCTAGATGACCTTCAATTAACCTAATTATGTAATACCCAAACTTCCATGCTATTCCAATTTCAGAGAGAAGCCAAGACTCCACACTTCAACTCTTGAGTTACTCATACTCCCTTCTATTAGCTGGATAATGGTTCTATCACTTCTTCACTCTCTCCAGCCTACCAGCTAGGTTTTTTTGTCCTGACTCTCCTCCCCACAAAAAAAATTTGGACAGATGATCACATTTCCCACCAAATGCTAGATGCATTCATCCATTCACCCTTCACATGTTTTAGATTTCAATTGCCAGACTGTTTATGCCAGTTGATAATTATGTGCCATTAAGTCATCATCAACTCCTATCAACACACAGATAGGTTTTCTCCATGATGATCTGTCCCTGACCTGGTCTTTCAGATTTTCCAACAGTAGACCACTGACCACTATAACGGTTTGAGACCCAAGAGCTGCGCAATGGGGTGAGCTCTCGTTCCTTGCTCCAGCTCCTGCCAATCTAGCAGTTCAAAAACAGGCAAATGGGAGTAGATAAATAGGTACCACTTCAGTGGGAAGGTAACAGTGTTCCATGCACCTTGGCATATATAGTCATGCTGGCCACATGACCACAGAAGTGTCTTCAGACATCACTGGCTCCCTCAGCTAAGAAACGGAGATGAGCATCGCCCCTAGAATTGGACACGATTGGTCAAGGGAAACCTTTACCCATCCCTCCCGCTCCTGCTTGTCCTCTTCTTCTCTCTCCTGTCGTCTTTACATATTTGTCGGAAATTCTGGAAACCTTCAGATGTCTAGAGATTATGGGTCTCACACTGGGAAAGCTTAGATTAAAGAACATTTGGTCTCCAAGTGCTTAAACATCTTAGGTGGACCATTATGTATCTCCCCGGAGATGATTCAAATCCGTGGCCTTTTTCTTTCTCTCTCTCTTTGCAAAGATTTAAGCTTTCCAGGGCACAACGCTGCCTTCAGAGGGGACCTGGACACCTTAAGAATGCTACTCGAAAATAAAATCATCAATGTTAACGAGCGGGATGACCGAGGATCAACCCTCCTGCATAAAGGTCAGGAGAAGCTCAAGATGGACAGTGATTAATATTTGTATGTATTTATGTGATTTATATGATGGTGAACCTTTTAGAGACTGAGTGCCCAACCTGAAACCCAAAACCCACTTATGTATCGTCGGGTGCTGGGTGGATGTGGCCCATTGGGTGGGCGTGGCCAATTGGGTGGGTGTGGCTGCGATGGTAATGGCAGACTGGGTGGGACTAAAAAGTTCAATCAATCAATTCCAACTTTGCGAGATCTTTTTTTTCCCCGCGAGAAGTTGAAATTGATTGATTGATTGATTGAACCGTGTTTTTTTTTTGCACACGGCGGCGGAGGCTTAAAGCGAAAAGGTTTTATAAAACCCAGCTGAAGGCCTAGGACTGGAGCGACGCCACGCGTGCCCACAGAGAGGGCTCTGCGTGCCACCTCTGGCACGCGTGCCATAGGTTCGCCACCACGGGTATATACGTATGTTGTATGTAGCATGCTTATATGTAGGTTATGTCTGTGTACACTTTTGAGAGCAGGCAATAGAATTTCATTTTTAATGTGTGCCAGTGTGCCCACGGTTAAAAAAAAATAAAGGTTATCTTATCTATTTAATATTAAGCGAATCACACTGCATTTTGATGTTTTTTTTGTCATGGTTTGTTAAGCGAATCTGGCTTCCCTAATTGACTTTGCTGATTGACAGCTGGCTGGGAAGGTTGCAAATGGTGATCACATGACCCCAGGACAATGCAACCATCGCAAATACATTGCCAGGCATCCAAATTTTAATCGAGTGACCCACAGGGATGCTGCAAGGTTGTGTGAGGAACGGTCACGAAAAACTTTTTTTAGTGCTGCTGTAACCTGGAAGAGTCATTAAACGAACGGTCGTGAGGCGAGGACTAACTGTACCATTAAATTAACTCAGTACCATTAGGCATAAGTTTAGCCTTGTGGTGGTATAAGACTTTAAATATTAATTCCCCGATTAAACCAGAAGATGGATTTAGTTTTAGCAGGCGAAGCCAATGATGCCTGCATTGATGCTTTTTTTTGTCTCTCGCCAGCGGCCGGACAAGGCCATTTACATATCCTAGAGTGGCTGATTAACAGGGAAGCCGACTGCAATATCGCCAACGATGCTGGGGAAACACCCAAAGATGTTGCAAAGAGGTAATCTGTCACTTTTCCACCCACAAGGGATGAGCTAATGTGGACTGTTTTCCGGCATCTTCAGCCAACAGTCAGCACTTTAAATGGGCTATTAGCACAGGGAGCCATGAATGAACAAAAGCTACGTTACCTGCCTGTTTTTTTTTTTTAAAGCAGTGGCTGCTGCTTCTCCCCCCACCCCACCCCACCCCCACCCACCCCCTGCCATCTCCCATGTCCCAGATGCATTTGTAACGAAAGTGAAGTCCACAATGTGTGTGCGTGCAGGTGCTGCTTTGTTCCTGCAATGATTGTAAGGGGACTCAGCGAATGCAATCCATTGGTGGTATTTTTTTAAATTTTACTTATTTACTTACCTACTTACCTACTTACTTACTTACCTACTTACTTACCTACTTACTTACCTACTTACTTACTTACTTACTTACTTTACTTACTTTACTTATTTACTTTACTTACTTACTTACTTTACTTACTTTACTTACTTACTTTACTTACTTACTTTACTTACTTACTTTACTTACTTACTTTACTTACTTACTTTATTTACTTACTTTACTTACTTTACTTACTTACTTACTTTACTTACTTACTTACTTACTTTACTTACTTTACTTACTTACTTTACTTACTTACTTTACTTACTTTACTTACTTTACTTACTTTACTTACTTTACTTACTTTACTTACTTTACTTACTTTACTTACTTACTTTACTAACTTACTTACTTACTTACTTACTTATTAACTAACTCAAGGCAGCAAACATCTCCAATAATTCTTCCTTGGTACATTTCTGTGAAATCTACATGTTCTCCCACCCAAATATTATCCACGGTCTGATCCTGCTTGGCTTTCACACCAGATAAGGTTAGCCTGATGGTTCATAAAGTTTACCTAGTCCTAGTCAAATCTAATGCCAACTGCTATGTTTGCGTCATTTAAAGAGACTATTTTAACAGGAGGGCTTTCAAGAGCCCTCAAGAGCAGAAATTGGAACTGGTATGGGAAATTCATTGCGTTTTCATTTTCCAGTAATTAAATTGGTGTGTGGAGTCTGCAGGTTTGCCCAGCTGGCTGTGGTGGCGTACCTGAAAAACAAGATGGGGAATGACTCAGATTTGGAAATCGATGTAAAAGATGAAACGTTTTTTGAACATCACGGTGTGGAAGGGAGCACAGATAACAGGGGAGATCTGAAGGAAGACAAACAAGAGAAAACTGATGCTCGTGGTGAGTCCAGGACTTTCTGGGTAGAGATTTTTTTTTACATTTTTCAGGAAGTCACCTCTAGTGCAGGGGTCCCCAACCCCTGGTCTGCAGCCCAGTACCGGGCCACAGCCCGTTTGGAACCAGGCAGCGGCAGTGGTGGGCAAGCCCGCATGAAGCTGCATTTGTGAAAGTGGCACACATATGCAGACCCCCCCTCTTGCCCTGTCGCTGCCGCCTCCATCAGTCCTCCAAGCCAGAAAGTTTGGGGAACGCTGCTCTGGAGAATGTAATAAAATTCAACTTACGATCACAAATGAGCCCAAAACTGACAGTCAGAACCGAGGAAGCTTTTTGGGTGAGAAGCGAAACGCCTTCAAAGAAAAGAAACAAAAAAAAAAAGTAAGTCAAAAAAGCTCCTTTGGGATATCCATGACCTGGATATTACTGAGAAACTCGATAGACGACTGCAAAAAACGGGGCAGGTCCTGTGGGTGACCTGCTTTAAGACTGTCGCGATTTACAGCCATAATGGGGGGGGGGCTTCTGTTGTAAGTTGAGGACTAGTGTATTGTGAAAGCAAACAAAAGAAAAAGAATAAGAAAAACAAAACTCTCTAAGACTTATCATGTTACATTGATTAAAGTTCATCTATTGGTAAAAATCACTTCAGTAGAGGTAGTCCTCGACTTACAACCGTTCAAAGTTACAACGGCATTGAAAAAAGGGACTTATGACCATTTTTCACACTAACGACCTTTGCAGCATCCCCATGGTGACATGATTTACATTCAGATGCTTGACAACTGACTCACATTTATGACGGTTGCAGTGATCCCCTTTTGCGACCTTGAGCAGGGGGCTGGACTAGAAGACCTCCAAGGTCCCTTCCAGCTCTATTCTATTCTATTCTATTCTATTCTATTCTATTCTATTCTATTCTATTCTATTCTATTCTATTCTATTATTCCATTCCATTCCATTCCATTCCATTCCATTCCATTCCATTCCATTCCATTCCATATTTTCTATTCTATTCTATTCTATTCTATTCTATTCTATTCTATTCTATTCTATTCTATTCTATTCTATTCTATTCTATTCTATTCTATTCCATTCCATTCCATTCCATTCCATTCCATTCCACTCCACTCCATATTTTCTATTCTATTCTATTCTATTCTATTCTATTCTATTCTATTCTATTCTATTCTATTCTATTCTATTCTATTCTATTCTATTCTATTCTATTCTATTCCATTCCATTCTATTCTATTCTATTCCATTCCATTCCATTCCATTCCTTATTTTCTATTCTATTCTATTCTATTCTATTCTATTCTATTCTATTCTATTCTATTCTATTCTATTCTATTCTATTCTATTCTATTCTATTCTATTCTATTCTATTCTATTCCATTCCATTCCATTCCTTATTTTCTATTCTATTCTATTCCATTCCATTCCATTCCATTCCATTCCATTCCATTCCATTCCATTCCATTCCTTATTTTGTATTCTATTCTATTCTATTCTATTCTATTCTATTCTATTCTATTCTATTCTATTCTATTCTATTCTATTCTATTCTATTCCATTCTACTCCACTCCATATTTTCTATTCTATTCTATTCTATTCTATTCTATTCTATTCTATTCTATTCTATTCTATTCTATTCTATTCTATTCTATTCTATTCTATTCTATTCCTTATTTTCTATTCTATTCTATTCTATTCTATTCTATTCTATTCTATTCTATTCTATTCTATTCTATTCTATTCTATTCTATTCCATTCCTTATTTTCTATTCTATTCTATTCTATTCTGTTCTATTCTAGTCTATTCTATTCCATTCCACTCCACTCCATATATTCTATTCTATTCTATTCTATTCTATTCTATTCTATTCTATTCTATTCTATTCTATTCTATTCTATTCTATTCCATTCCATTCCATTCCATTCCATTCCATTCCTTATTTTCTATTCTATTCTATTCTATTCTATTCTATTCTATTCTATTCTATTCTATTCTATTCTATTCTATTCTATTCTATTCTATTCTATTCTATTCTATTCTATTCTATTCTATTCTATTCTATTCTATTCTATTATTATTCTATTCCATTCCTTATTTTCTATTCTATTCTATTCTATTCCATTCCATTCCATTCCATTCCATTCCATTCCTTATTTTCTATTCTATTCTATTCTATTCTATTCTATTCTATTCTATTCTATTCTATTCTATTCTATTCTATTCTATTCTATTCTATTCTATTCTATTCTATTCTATTCTATTCTATTCCTTATTTTCTATTCTATTGTATTCTATTCTATTCTATTCTATTCTATTCTATTCTATTCTATTCTATTCTATTCTATTCTATTCTATTCTATTCCATTCCATTCCATTCCATTCCATTCCTATTATTAACCTTCTGACAAGCAAAGCCAGTGGGGAAGCCAGATTCACTTAACTATCATATTACTAATTTAAGAACTGCGGCGACCCACTTAACAAATGTGATGAGAAAAGTCGTAAAATGCGGGCAAAACCCACTTAGCAAATTTCTCACTGAGCAACATAGATTTTGGGCTCGACTGTGGTTGTAAGCTGAGGACTGCCTGTACGATGTCCTAAGAGAATCCATGGTTCAGCGTGAACCTCATGCTCATCTGAATCAGCCTTTGCGAGGCTTCGTGGAATGATTCTCATTTCTTTTTTGAGACTTTTGCTTAAATTGTTACTTCTTGTTTCTTTTTGGCTCTGCTTCGAAGCAGGTTCATAAAAAGGCTCCGAGATTTAAAAAAACAACAAAAAACAACCACCTCTCTTGCAGAAAGAGCTTACCGAAAAGTGGAAGAGTTGCAAGGTCTCCTAGAAATGGCCCTCAGCAACTTCAAGCAGCTTGGAGGTATCACTCCCCAGGAAAGGCAGACCAAACTGGAAGAGAAAAGGCTCAAAAGGTAAGTTTTTGGGGTTTTTTTTACAAGCAGCTGTGGAATTCACAAGTGTTGCATCCACAATGCCTGCATCTATGAGAGCCAGTTTGGTGTAGCGGTTTAAGGTGCCGGCCTGAGAACCAGTAAATGGTGAGTGAAAGCTGGCTGGGTGACTTTGGTCCAGTCGCCAGGAGATGGTGAGTTCTAGTCCTGCCCTAGGCATGAAAGCTGGCTGGGTGGCTTTGGTCCAGTCGCCAGGAGATGGTGAGTTCTAGTCCTGCCCTAGGCATGAAAGCTGGCTGGGTGACTTTGGTCCAGTCCCCAGGAGATGGTGAGTTCTAATCCTGCCCTAGCCATGAAAGTTGGCTGGGTGAATTTGGTCCAGTCGCCAGGAGATGGTGAGTTCTAGTCCTGCCCTAGGCATGAAAGCTGGCTGGGTGAATTTGGTCCAGTAGCCAGGAGATGGTGAGTTCTAGTCCTGCCCTAGGCATGAAAGTTGATGGGTGACTTTGGTCCAGTCGCCAGGAGATGGTGAGTTCTAGTCCTGCCCTAGCCATGAAAGCTGGCTGGGTGAATTTGGTCCAGTCTCCAGGAGATGGTGAGTTCTAGTCCTGCCCTACGCATGAAAGCTGGCTGGGTGACTTTGGTCCAGTCGCCAGGAGATGGTGAGTTCTAGTCCTGCCCTAGGCATGAAAGCTGGCTGGGTGACTTTGGTCCAGTCGCCGGGAGATGGTGAGTTCTAGTCCTGCCCAAGGCATGAAAGCTGGCTGGGTGACTTTGGTCCAGTCGCCAAGAGATGGTGAGTTCTAGTCCTGCTGGCTGGGTGACTTTGGGCCAGTCACTCTCTCACAGTCCAGCCCACCTCCAAGTGTTCTTGTGAGGAAAATAGGAGTAAGAAAGCATATTAGGTATGTTTTCTACCTTGAGTTACTTATGAATCAATAAAAGCTGGATAAAAATCTAATAAAGACTCCGAAAAGAAGCCTCCAGTACTAAGCGAAGTCATGGCATCGCTCACTGCCCTCTTAAGCAAGTATAAGAGGGGGCTGAGAGTTAAGAAATTGCAAAACTTTTTGCTGGCAGAAGAAGGAATTGATCTTGAGAAGTTCAGCATTGCCCAGGGCCACAAAGACACAGTGGAATTTTTGGAGCAAAAGATGCCTAAATTGAAGTTGAACTACCAAACAGGCTTAATAGTGTTGCTGAATTTGACTCAGGTAATGCCTCCCCTGGATAGACCCATCAGTCCTGGTGATGGTTATTGGCATCCATAATGTGTGTGTGGGGGGGTGAGTCTTGCATGTACAACACATCTAGAGTATTTGGATTTGAATTGGGCTACAAAAAGAAAAAAGTTTGGTCTAGACTCTAGAAAAAGTCCTGGGCTACAGTCTAAGCTGTAATCCTCCTTCAACTATGGAAAGTGGCCAGTCACTCTCTCTGAATCTAAGCTAACTCACAGTGTTGTTAGGAAGCAAATAGGTAACATTATATGGATCAACTTGAGTTGTTAAAAATAAAAGCCAGGTATAAATTAGTACCCCTTTATAAAAGCCTAGTAAGACCACACCTGGAATTCTGCAACCAATTTTGGTCACCATACTACAAAAAAGATGTTGAGACTTTGGAAAAAGTTCAGAGAAGAGCAGCTAAGATGGTCAAAGGCCTGGAGACTAAAACATATGAAGAATGGCTGCAGGACTTGGGTTTGGCTAGTCTAAAGAAAAGAAGAAATAGGGGAGACATGATAGCAGTGTTCCAGTATTTGAGGGGCTGCCACAAGGAAGAGGGGGGGTCACGTTATTCTCCAAAGCACCAGAGGGCAGAACAAGAAACAATGGTTGGAAACTGATCAAAGAGAGAAGCAACCTGGAATTAAGGAGAAACATCCAAACAGTGAGGACAATTAACTAGTTGAATAGCTTTTCCCCAGAAATCATGGGCACTCCATCATTGGAGGTTTTTAAGAAGAGACTAGACATTCACCTGTCTGAAATGGTATAGGTTCTCCTGTTTGAGCAGGGTGCTGGACTAGAAGATCTCCAAGGTCCCTTCCAGCTCTATTCTATTCTATTCTATTCTATTCTATTCTATTCTATTCTATTCTATTCTATTCTATTCTATTCTATTCTATTCTATTCTATTCTATTCTATTCTATTCTATTCTATTCTATTCTATATCTCAATTCCTTGAATTTCAAAATCTCCCTCATGGATGAATTAGAGTTAGTAGTTGCAACCATCCCCATGGCTGGTAGTCTACACTCTGCAAAAGCTGGTAAGATAAACATTCACCAGGCTTTAAAGTGTGGCCAGACTTTTTTTAATAGTTTTCAATAATAGGGTGAGCACTCTTCCTTCATAATTTACTAATGTCCTTGTTAAGAATTGTTGCTCTGCTGCCCTCTGCCGATTGACTACAACCGAGAACAATCACACACCCCATTAAACCGAGTTAAACATGAAAGATTCTGTTAATGTAGCCCATACCAATAAAGTAGACTTCCATGCAAATCTGTAGTCTGTTCATTTCATTTTGCAGGATTTCTTTTTTGCCATGTATACGTATATATTTGAACTAGATTGTGATGTTTCTCTGTGTCATATATGTGTGTGTGTATGTGGGTATATGCATAATGGTTGAGGTTTTTTTGAGAGCTGAATGCAACGAAATTTCATTTTAATGTATGCTGATTAGTATACATTTAAAGTGACAATAAAGTATTCTATTCTATTCTATTCTATTCTATTCTATTCTATTCTATTCTATTCTATTCTATTCTATTCTATTCTATTCTATTCTATTCCATTCCATTCCATTCCATTCCATTCCATTCCATTCCCTTTTCTGTTCCGTTCCATATTCTATTCTATTCTATTCCATTCCATTCCATTCCCTTTTCTGTTCCGTTCCATATTCTATTCTATTCTATTCTATTCTATTCTATTCTATTCTATTCTATTCTATTCTATTCTATTCTATTCTATTCTATTCTATTCTATTCTATTCTATTCTATTCTATTCTATTCTATGCTATTCTATTCTATGCTATTCTATTCTATTCTATTCTATTCTATTCTATTCTATGCTATTCTATTCTATTCCATTCCATTCCATTTATTCCATTCCATTCCCTTTTCTGTTCCATTCCATTCCATTCCATATTCTATTCTATTCTATTCTATTCTATTCTATTCTATTCTATTCTATTCTATTCTATTCTATTCTATTCTATTCTATTCTATTCCATTCCATTCCATTCCATTCCATTCCATTCCATTCCATTCCATTCCATTTATTCCATTCCATTCCCTTTTCTGTTCCATTCCATTCCATTCCATTCCATATTCTATTCTATTCTATTCTATTCTATTCTATTCTATTCTATTCTATTCTATTCTATTCTATTCTATTCTATTCTATTCTATTCCTATTCTGTCCTGTCCTGTCCTGTCCTGTCCTATCCTAATCCTATCCTATCTTATCCTATCCCTATTCCATTCCATTCCATTCTATTTGTTCAATGGAATACCTTTCCCCTTGATGTACAATCAGATCTTACTTTATTACTAGCATTTCATAAATTGCTCAAGACACAGCTATTTATTTTTCTTTCTGTAGTAGTGTCTATATACCATTTTGTTAAGGGTTTTCTTTTTACTTTTCTTTTAAATCATATTGTATCCCTGAATATTCGTGTATTGGACAATTTTCCAAACTGCTGAGAATTGTTTGATTGCAGCGAGAAAAAAATATAGGTAATCCTCGACTTACAACCGTTCGGCTTACAACAATTTATTTAGCGATTGTTAAAAGTTACAGAGGCACTGAAAACAAAATGACTGTTTTTCACACTCAACGACTGTTGCAGCATCCCCAGCCGTGTGATCAAAATTCAGACACTTGGCAACTGGCTCGTATTTATGACAATTGCAGTATCCCAGGATCATGTGATCACTGTTTCTGACCTTCTGACAAGCAAAGTCCATGGGGGAAGCCAGATTCACTTAACAACCCTGTTACTAACTGAACAACTGCCGTGATTCACTTAACGACTGTTGCAAGAAAGGTTGTAAAATGGGGGCAAAACTCACTTAACAACTGTCTTGCTTAGCAATGGGAATTTTTGGGCTCCATTGTGGACGTCAGTTGAGGACTGCCTGCAAATAAGCAAGCATGCCACAATAATAATAATAATAATAATAATAATAATAATAATAATAATAATAATAATAATAATAATAATAATAATAATAATAATAATAATAATAATAATAATAATAATAATAAGTTGGAAGGGACCTTGGAGGTCATCTAGTCCAACCCCCTGCTCAGGCAGGAAACCCTATACCAGCATAGCTGACTCAGGAATTCTGGGAGTTGAAGTCCATGAGTCATAAAAGAGCCGAGGTTGCCTACCCCTGCCCTATACCATTTCAGACTGGCTGTCCAGTCTCTTCTTAAAAACTTCCAGTGTTGGAGCATTCACCACTTCTGGAGGCAGGTTGTTCCACAGCATCTTCTGACGCTCGTTTTTCTGGCTTTCAAAAAGGACCATCTCTGAGCTGCAAGAGCAGCTGGAATATGAGCAGATGCGACGGGAGAAGTTGGAGGCACAGCTGGACGAGGCCCGAGCAGAAATAGGAAAATTCAAAGAACTACAGGAAAACAATGTGAAGTCTCCAACCCATAAGCTCTCTGTGGTGAGTACCATTTTTCTCTTGGATAAATTGTGATTCTCGGCCTCCTTGACGATTGGACATGCAGCGCATTCAGAAAGTGTTTAGACCCCCCCTTCACTTTTGTCAGTTTTGTTATGCTGCTGCCTGATTCTACAGTTGTTGAAATTCACTGTCTTTTTCTCATGGTTGGACATTTCCCAAGATGACCCAAGAGATGAAACCAGGACTGGTTTCGAATGAAGTGGCATAATTTTTGTCTTACATTTATATGGGAGATTAAACAAAAAGAACGTTAAGATATCACTGGTTTTTTTCATAACTGATAAAGGTGGACTTCTTACTCTGAAATTGCAACTTACACTGATGTCCCCTTTCTCTGTGGTTCTTCATCTAGTGTAGGACAAGAAGGGGCAGAACTGGGGGGGGGCGGGGTTAAAAGAGGTATCAGCCTAGAATCCCTACATAGCCACCAGTGAACTGAGCTCAACATCCTTCGAGTGCCATTGACCCTTATCTAATTCTAACCAGGTGCTAATAAAAGTTGAGAAGACTCTCGTACTTAGGCTTTGGACAATAAATTGGTTTAATTGGACCTTCACGTGTGGACCAGATTTTTCCCATCTGATATCTGACCAGGTGGTCTCTTAGACATGACACGGTGGGAATTAAATTCTCTCATTCATTGAGCAGTTGGATGATGAATAATTACAATTTAGTGAACCACAACCATCAGATGAACAAATACTAAAGAAGGCAATAACTTGCTTGTCTTGAAAGAGGAACTATTCTGTGTTTAAGAATGAATGTTTACGCTTATTGCCAACTCCTTTCTTTTTTTACTTTCAATATACGTTTAAACTCCTTTTCTCTCACTTTATTCTGACCAGCTTTCCTTCCAAGTTCCTTTAGCTTTCTTAACTGATGGAGATTTGAACAGTTAATTTTTTACCTGCGTTTTAACAGATCTATCCTAGAATAGCAGCCCTGCTGTATGGGAAATTAATCCGATAGCTGGGAGCCACTGCATATAGCTGATGTTCCTCATCACCTTCCTTAGATATTGAGAAGGTGTCGCCTGGTGAATTCCTTCCCAACATTTGGGATCTGTAGTCCCAACGCACCTAGTGTGGAATAACTACCCTTTAGGGGTTTTGGACCATAAGAAAGTTGGACCATAAGAAAGGCTGAACGCAAAAGAATTGAGGCCTTTGAACTATGGTGCTGGAGAAGACTCCTGCGAGTCCCTTGGACTGCAAGGCGATCAAACCGGTCAGTCCTAGAGGAGATCAACCCTGACTGCTCTTTAGAAGGCCAGATCCTGAAGTTGAAACTCAAGTACTTTGGCCACCTAATGAGAAGGAAGGACTCACTGGAGAAGAGCCTAATGCTGGGAAAGATGGCGGGCAGTAGAAGAAGGGGACGACAGAGAATGAGGTGGCTGGATGGAGTCACTGAAGCGGTAGGCGTGAGCTTAAATGGACTCCAGAAGATGGTAGAGGACAGGAAGGCCTGGAGGAATGTTGTCCATGGGGTCGCGATGGGTCCGACACGACTTCGCAACTAACAACAACAACAAGGGGGTTTGGGCCAGTCAGTTCCAGTTTTCTATCTCTTTAAAAATAATAATTTTTTTTGTGGAAAAGGAGTATTAATCTGTTGGGAAGCTTTTCTAGTTGATGCTGTTGCATATATCCAGTTAGCTGCTTTGGGGGGCTCTTTTTTAAAAAATATACGTTTTATTGGTTTTCCAGTTTTATATTTGAATATTTGGAAAGTAACGTGGTGATTGGGTTAGTCAAAAGTTCAATAACAGAATCTTTAGTACATATCTCAGGTTACGTCATCAAATATTTCTTCTCTGTTTCCCTTAACATTTGCTATATCATATTTAAGCTAGTAAATTTCTAATTGTATCAAACTCAGTTAAGACTTCATTATCACATTTATCAATACATTTTTTTTGCTTACACATATCCATATCCTGTTTTTTAAGTTTTACCTAATTTTTAGTTTTTAATTACAGTACTCCAATTTAACCTTTAATATCCAAAGTATTTAACTTTCGGGTAACCCAAATTTCCTTTGTCTCACTACATAAAAATTATAATGTCTAAAATGCACATATTACTTACTTAGATATATTCTAATTTTATTTCATAAATATTTTCTATTTCTCGCCCCAATACATCATCACCTTACTAGTGGAGTACCCTTTGTTATCTATATTATCTGGGCTAAACAATAATTCAAGCCCATTTCCTAATAGTTAAGTTTTCATTTCCCATATAATTCTAAATTCTCAATATTAAACAGATTAATCTCTCTTTTTTTTTTTTTTTACTATTTTCCAACTATTTGGGGCTCTTGATAAGTTTGATTTGGACCTGGTTAGTACATCGGGGAATTCCAGGATGTAAGAACTTTGCCTGGGAACTGGAGGAAACATTCCTGAACAAGGCAATAGCGTAACACTTCCCTACTATTGCCAGGAAAACTATGTGGAGATAGCCATGAGGCTGAGGAAATCTTGAGGCCATCTTTACTTTTAATACTGAATATAAAGGAGACCTCGGCTTTCAAGTTATTTTTCATTCTTGTAAAATGAATTCTCGTTTCCTAGCAACATTCTTCAGGCATGGCCTCGCCATTGCCTCTTTTCTAGGCGGAGATTGAATGACTGGCCCAAAGCCGCCAAGCTGGCTTCGTGCCCAAGGTAGGATTAGAACTCACCATCTCCCATTTTCCAGCCTGGTGCCTCAAGCACTACGCCAATCTCGCTCTCTAATATTAAACGTAAAGAACATTAAATAGACAGTCAATTGGCTACTGCTTCCCTAGAAGTTAGAAGACCAAATCTCTATTGACGTAACTCCTTTTAAAAGCTCCCTTTTAATTTCATTTACTGCCAAAAGCCTAGATCGGGGTAGGCAACCTTGGCCCTTTTATGACTCGTGGACTTCAACTCCCAGAATTCCTGAGCCAGCCATGCTGAGGGGAAAGGGAGAGGTTTCCAAGCTGAGCCATGCTGGCTCAGGAATTCTGGGAGTTGAAGTCCACGAGTCATAAAAGAGCCAAGGTTGCCTACCCCTGGCCTAGAATGAGGTTAATTTCCAATGTCTCTTACAGGAATCATTGGCTTTCCCTAAAGAAGAGCCTGACCAAGACAAAGCAGCCTCCGATTTACCTAAAGTGAGTTTCGACATCAAGAAAGAGAAGAAATTGAAGAAAAGGCCTCTCTTTAGCCCTGGGGGTGTGATTGTAAAAAGATTCTAAGAAAAACAAGTAGCAAACCAGTAGTAAACAGAGTAAGCATTTTACTCAAAGGAAAATTAAGTCCAGTCGCCTTCCCAGACAATCCTCAGCACAAAAGGTTAACTGACAATGCCACATTCTTAACTAGTCAAACCACGTCTGTTTTTGGCATCATAAATATATTGCCTTACCAGAATCTGAATTTGAAGGGAAAAGGTTTATTATGTATCACCTGTCCGTGTGCACAGGTCCACCTGTCGGAAATCAAGTTACACCTAAGCTTGCGTGGGTGTTGATTTAAGGAGGCATTTTATGGCCCCACGGCCTGTGTCAACTTCCTCCTTCAAATTCCAGATTAATCCAGACTCTTGAACATCATTTTTGTGCAACCTTTTAAATGTGAAATTTTCACAGCGCTCAGAATGAAATTCTGGTAGTTTGTGGGGGGGGGGGGGAATCGTGCTTTTAACCCGTTTTGGGGTTTCCAAATTTGGAAAGGCTGCCTCTGAACCAGGTTGCCATTACAAGTAAGGGTTTTTAAAATGCACTGCTAATTATTACACACTGGCTTGTCATTAAAGATTAACCTTTTTTTTTTTTAAAAAAAAAGAAAACTTCCAATGCTTATGTTGCCCCTTAGCCAAGGCTGAGTGAAATTTCTGCTGTACAATGGAGACGCTAATAAACTGAACAATTTAATATGAGCGACGCATCTGTCTTATTGTACATCAGCAAGTCCAAGAACTCTGGCAGAGATGGTTGAAAATACAAGATTCGTTTGCTTCTACATGGTAAAACTTCCTTCTAAAAAGGGGGGAAATTGGGAAAAATGGGCTTACAAGAATTCAAAGCAATTGTTGAAGGCCATCCTGGTGATGATATGAGACCGGTTGGTTCACAAAGTGTAGGAAGGGATTGAACAATCAAGCAACTCTAGAATAATTGTAGCCAAGTAGACAGTCCAGTGGTCAGCAAATGTTTAATATTAAAACAGAGACATTCACTTCCAAGAACTTCGGTTTGTAAAATTCAGCAACAAGAATTATTTCTGAAGAAATCCAGCTTCCTTGTGCTTTGGGGCCACTGTCCCAACCCACCTCCCTTCAACTCGTCAGAGTAAAAATGCAATTATTTCTCCAACATCTGGAAAGCACAATATGAGGCCAGACCGTTTTACAGAACTACAAAACACAATACTGCAATTAAAAAAAAAAAAAACCACAATAACGATCGGTCTGATGCACGTATTTGAGGGGAAAAAACCAGCTGGCGATGCATACTTAAATCTTCCCTTCGCAAAGGAAAACATCTGGCAGCTTTAAAGCACCCTGCATTTTGTGGACAACGCAAGATAAAAAGCAGAAAATACAGCTCTGGAAAGGCAGGTTTAAGTTTCCTGGGAATTAATGTGGCATTTTAAAGGATATCTTCAATAATAATAAATCCTTCCTTCCTCTCGTTCATATCAGAGCTTCTGAAACTGTCTTTTCAACGTGATATCTCGATATTCTGGATAAATTGGGAAAGTCTCAAAAAAAAAACACTAGAGCAGATTAGATCAGAGACAAGGTGTAGAAAACGTGGTATCCCTATTAAAGCTCCCTACTGGGGGTCCAGATTCAACCCACCCTTTTGAACTAGCTGGTGATGGGTACGTTGCCCTCTGCATGGAATTGAAAATCAGCCTTTGTCAATAGTTGTACATCAGGGGTCCCCAAATCCCAGGCTGTGGCACCGGTACCGGTCCATGGCACGCCAGAAACTGGACTGCACAAGACCCATCTGCGCATGTGGGGATGCAGGCAGCGTGCAAAACCACGCCTTCTGGTCCACGGAAAAATCTCTCCACGGAACCGGTCCCTGGTGCCCAAAAGGTTGGGGGCCACTGTTGTATGTGGACACACCATCTTAGGTAAACACTCATTGGTTTAACTAATCCAATTCTATCACGCAAAGCCAACCCCTATGTGGCTTATGTGCTGTTGGGAGAAAGCAGGGGTGTCAAAACTACAAATATTAGATTTTTATTTTGACACACATCCCTCCCTCTACAATGGAGTCATAACTTTGGAGTTTTTCTGTATTTGCCGGGGTGTTAACCACCTACATGCTCGTCTTTCAGGCCTGGCTTGTCATTTTTGCAGTGTGCCGATGGCTACCAGGGAAATTTAGCACTGTCGTGGAATCAGAAAAAGTTCTGAATATCAGACAACCAGCAACTGCAGTCTATAAACCCCAGATTTATGATTTCGTGTGTTGGGTAAATCCAGCTAATCAAGACTCATTCAATAAGTTATGGCTAACAAGCCTGAGTGTCACGTCAGCTTGTAAGCGAGTTGTGTTATGCTGGTTAAGTGTTTTGACTTCCCCAAAACAGCCAATTGGTTAAGGCAGGGGTAGGCAACCTTGGCTCTTTTATGACTCGTGGACTTCAACTTCCAGAATTCCTGAGTCAGCATAGCTTCTACCGGATTACCACAAAAGAGAATTCAAAGACTGCGGCATTTTGAAATTGCTCTGGCTTTCCTTCTGCCTTACAAACGGTGCTAAGCTAAATTTTAAAAGGCACCTTGGGCTTTTTTTTTTTTGCTTAACTGAAAAAGGCCAAGATTTAGCAATAAAGCACCTCTGGACTCTCAAAAGGTCCCAACCTTAGTTTCAGTCAACAATTCTAGAGAACAGAACTGAAGGCTATCCTAGATCAGTGTTTCTCAACCTTTAAGACGAGTGGACTTCAACGCCCAGAATTCCCCAGCCAGCCTTGTTAAAATTGCTCTTAAGGTTGAGAAACACTGTCCTAGATCTTTCAGCCTTTTCTGAAGCTATTATATATTTATTTAATTTTTATGTCACCTATATCCCCTAGAAGGGACCCCCTGCCGGCTTATAGATTCTCCAGCCTCCATGCCTCTCGGTTCCCAGAATTCCCAGCAAAAGTCAAGGCGATTAAGAGAATTCTGGGAGTTGAAGTCCATGCGTTTGGAAGCGGCCCAGGTTGAGGAACGCCGGGGCAGAATTGCTGCTATGCAATCCTGAGAATACCAACCTAGAAAGGGCCTAGATTTCCAATCTAGAATGGAATATAAGTAGCATTATGTGTTCCGTGGGAAAAAAAATTGCAATACATTCAGTCGTCTTAGACATTAAGGATAAATTAGTGTTTAAACATTCTCTGCTGGTTGGTTATCTCGTCCCAAGTGGGACATGATCTCTAGTGTTGTTACGTATGAGGGCAACAGAACACCTGATGAGAAGAAATTTCTCCACCAGAAGCTCTAAACTCGGAGACACATTTGTGCAGAGAAAACAGTGGTTCTGCTGTTGGGACCTTCCAGATATGTTCGGAGTGCAACTGTGTAAATTCTCAGCCAATCTGAATTCTCAAAGCTACAGTCCCAACTCAGCTGCAGTGGAGAGCAAGGAGATTCAACCCAAAGGACGAAGGCCAAGATGATCAGGCTGGAGAAGAGAAAAACCAGCTGCAGTACATGACACGACAGCTGGTTGCAGCTTTACCTCCCTTTTCTAGATCTTCAAGCGCCACAGATCTCTTGGGCTCCAGTAGATCACTCTTCAATTGGGCGCAAACTGTTTTGAGCGGTTTTGTCCAGAGCAATGGAGGATGAAAAAGATCACTGGCTGATGAAGGAAGGCTGAAAGGATCAGCCAGGAGATGTTATCTCAGATATGTTGTAGGTGTCCAATTAGGAGTGTTTTGGAGGGCTTCTTATTTCCAAAACCGATAAAATCCCAAAGCAATAGCAAGGCAAGTGAAAACAGAGGCTGAAATTAAAAGGAAAAAAACAACAACCAGTGAACGTTTTTGGGCTAAAAAGTTTCATGGAATTTGCCTTTGCCCTTTGATACTAAAGAGCTTCCCTGGAGGCCTTCTAACAGAGGCTGGATGGTCGTCTTAGAGCTGTTTAGAGGACCCAGCATGAAAATGTACAAAGGGGAAAGGACCACATGGGTCTCCTAGTCCAAACCCTTGCTCAGGGCAAGTACCCACTAAGCCACTCCCAACAAATGTTCAACCAACTGCACTTGAAGAGCTCCACCACTGTTTGCAGAGGACCACAGAGATAACTTTGGAGAAGTTACACAGAGGAGGAGGAGGAGGACGGGGGGAGGGGGAGGAGGAGAAGGAAGAGAAGAAGAAGAAGAAGAAGAAGAAGAAGGAGGAGGAGGAGGAGGAGAGGGGAGGAGAAGAAGAAGAAGAGAAGGAGGAAGGAGGAGGGAGGAGGAGAAGAAGAAGAGGGGAAGAAGAAGAGGAGAAGAAGAGGAGGAGGAGGAGAAGAAGAAGAGGAGGAGGAGGAAGAGGAGGAGGAGAGAAGAGGAGGAGAGGAGGAGGAGGAGGAGGAGGAGGAGAAGAAGAAGAAGAGGAGGAGGAGGAGGAGAAGAAGGAGGAAGGAGGAAGGAGGAAGGAGGAAGGAGGAAGGAGGAAGGAGAAGAAGAAGGAAGAAGAAGAAGAAGAAGAAGAAAGAAGAAGAAGAAGAAGAAGAAGAAGAAGAAGAAAGAAGAAGAAGAAGAAAGAAGAGAAGAGAGAAGAAGAAGAAGAAGAAGAAGAAGAAGAAGAAGAAGAAGAAGAAGAAGAAGAAGAAGAAGAAGAAGAAGAAGAAGAAGAAGAAGAAGAAGAAGAAGAAGAAGAAGAAGAAGAAGAAGGAGAAGGATTCGCTTCGTTTCTCATCCAAGAAGCTTCTGGTCAGAACTAAATCCTTCCATCCCCTCACCATCCAGTCAGAACTGAGGAAGCTTCTTGGATGGGAAATGAAACGTCTTCTTCTTCTTCCTCAAGGAGAAAACACTCCAGTTGCCTTTTGAAAAAGCACCTGAGAATCTCCACGACCTAGTATGGAATGGTGAAACCCTTCAGCAGCCAGAGAAAAGGATGCCAGTTTGTTTCGGTTGCTAAGCAGCCCACTTTGGAGGCTGTCTTTTAACGCGCCAGGCACATACCTGCTAAGTAACGGATGGTCTCCAGCTTATTCGACTCCATGAGTGTTTTGAGAGCTGCAATTTCAGCGTCAATCTTATTGTTGACTTCTGTAAGGGAACTGTTGGTGCTTGAATCCTAGAAGGACACACGGCATCATTTGGCACCCAGAAATGAGCAGGGCGGGTTGGCAGAGACAGGAAATTTTCTCCTTGTGGCTTAGTGTGACATCAACATCCTTTGTAACAGAATAACAGAGTTGGAAGGGACCTGGGAGGTCTTCTAGTCCAACCCCTGCTCAGGCAGGAAACCCTATACCAGGGGTAGGCAACCTTGGCTCTTTTATGACTCGTGGACTTCAACTCCCAGAATTCTGGGAGTTGAAGTCCACAAGTCATGAAGGAGCCATAGTTCCCCCATGCTGGCTGAGGAATTCTGGGAGTTGAAGTCCACAAGTCATGAAGGGGCCAAAGTTTCCCCTATGCTGTCTCAGGAATTCTGGGAGTTGAAGTCCACGAGTCATAAAAGAGCCAAGGTTGCCTACCCCTGCCCTATACCATTTCAGACAAATAGTTGTCCAGTCTCTTCTTAAAAATCTCCAGTGTTGGAGCACCCACAACGTCTGGAGGCAGGTTGCTCCACTGATTAATTGTTCTCGCTGTTAAGAAATTTCTCCTTAGTTCCGGGTTGCTTCTCTCCTTGGTTAGTTTCCATCCGTTGCGTCCTGTTCTGCTTTCAGGTGTTTTGGAGAATAGATTGACACCCCCCCCCCTTTTTTTTTTTTTGAGGCAGCCCCTGATCAGGAATCAACTAACCAAGAATTAGATAACTTTGGATACTAGGAAAAGATTATTTCTGTTCTGTCAGGTTACTTAAAATGTACGCATTGCCTTCTGTCACGTTGCTACCTACTACGAATGTACAAGTAGTCCTTGACTTACAACTAAAATTGGGGACAGAATTTCCATTGCTAAGCAAAGTGATTGCTAAGTGAGTTACGTGCAATTTTATCACCTATTTTCCTATGGTTTTAAAGGAATCACTGCAGTTGTTAAAGTGAATCCGGGGAAAAAAAATTCAGCACTCTTTATTAGTGAAAGTCAGCAGATAGAAATACCTAACTAAGTTTGGGTGTTCTCAGAAAACCTAAGCAAGATCAGACCAGGCTAATATTGGGATGAGATACCACAAGGAAATCCTAAGGTTGCCGGCTAGATTAGACTACCCTAGACTAGAAAGTTGAAAACACATCCTAGAAGATAGCTAGTAACAAACCATTTCCATGTTTTTGGCCAGAAAACCTGGTTGGGTCCTTGGATTTAGCGGAAGCCAACCTTGATTGGAGGGAGATTCAACTTTCCACTAATTTAAAATATGTATCTCCCGTTATTCATTCCCAAAAAGTGAGCTTGAGAATATAAGTAACAGAAACCCAAATGTAAACCACTAGTTTACAGAAACCAGATGGCTGGGGAATTCTGGGAGTTGAAAGTCCACAGATCTTCAAGTTGCCAAGGTGGAGAAAAACTGCTTTAGATTGTGGACTTTTATTCCCCAGAATTCCAGTTCTGTCACGGCAACTGAAGAGAATTCTGGGAATTGGGAGTCAGAGAACTGGAACGTTTACAGGGCAGGAGAAGCAGGTCTGTGAGAATCAAATGGAGATGCTAAATAGAAGCATTTCCTGGCAGGGGACAAATGGAAGTTGTGCACTGCAACCCCATGTTGCTTGCAAACCAACAGATGTATTTCAAATCAAACAAAAGAGTATCTAGAATTTGGAATAAAAGTGGTTCAAACTCTTTACCTTTTTATGAAATTCTGTTGAGGCTTCCATCAGCTTTCTTTCCTGATCTGTAAACTGGAGAATTAGAAAAAGGAAGAAAAACAATAATAATAATAATAAAAAAGCAGGAATACAGAATCGGCTCAAAAAGTACAGTTCGTTCTTGACTTGCAAGCATTCATTTAGTGCAGGGGTCTTCAAACTTGGCCCTTTTATGACTTGTGGACTTCAACCCCCAGAATTCCTCAGCCAGCGTGCACGCTGGCTGAGGAATTCTGGGAGTTGAAGTCCACAAGTCATAAAAGGGCCAAGTTTGAAGACCCCTGATTTAGTGACCGTTCACGGTTACAATGACAAGCAGTCAGTGGGAGAAGCCAGATTTGCTTAATGTCCACATGATTCACTTAATGACATGATTCACTTAACAACTGTGGCAAAAAAAGATAGTAAAATGGGGACAAATTGTCACTTGACAATTGCCTTGTTTAGTAACAGAAATGTGGGGTTCCATTGTGGTTGCAAGTCAATGGTAAGAAAAAAAAAATACCAACGCGGAACTACTCACCATATCGGTCACTCTGCTTCTCTCCAAGTTGATGTCTAGCTTGTTTTCCGCTTTGATTTGATTAGTTTCATTCTTTAAAAAGGGAGAGAAAAACACGCCCCTCCCAATTTTAGGAAGCAGAAAACAGAATATTTCTGCCTGAAAATTCTATTTCTCTTTGGAGATCTTGCTATTTGAAACCCATGGCCGAATCTAGGCAAAGGAAGGACTAGGGGTGACATGATAGCAGTATTCCAGTATTTGAGGGGCTGCCACAAAAAAGAGGGGGTCAATTTATTCTCCAAAGCATCTGAAGGCAGGACAAGAAACAATGGATTGAAACTAATCAAGGAGAGAAGCAACCTGGAATTAAGGAGAAACTTCCTAACAGTGAGGACAATTAACCAGTGGAACAGCTTGCCGTCAGATGTTGTGGGTGTTCCATCACTGGAGGTTTTTAAGAAGAGACTGGACAGCCATTTGTCTGGAATGGAATAGGGGTTCCTGCTTGAGCAGGGGGTTGGACTAGAAGACCTCCAAGGTCACTTCCAGCTCTATTCTGATTGAAACCTGATTTTAGTACCTTGTGTAACATCCTCATTTCCTGCTGTTGCACAGTGGTGACTAGCATCTTTATTTAAAGTTATTATTTACTCTTCAGTTACAGCACCTGGCAGAATGCCACAGGGCTGGGTGGGGGCCTTGCTCAAGGTTTCCCAAAGGCACAGATGGTTTAGGCGGGGCTCCAGTTGTGTAGCAAAACCAAGAGGACCAGATTTTCTTGAATGAAAAGATTGTCTACAATTATTTTTTAAAAGCAGGTGTAGCTCCATCCTAAAACCTAATAGTTGGGCTGACCCTGTTCTACTTACCATTAGTTGGTGTTTAACTTGATCCAATTCAATTTTCATTTTCTAAGGAAGAGAGGAAGAAAGCAGAGAAACAGCTGATGGTGTAAAGGAGCTGCAACAGCAAAATATATCTTAAATTTCACAGCCGCCTTCACATACTTGAGCAATGATGCAGCTGCTTTAAAGGGCTGCAACCGGCCGTTCCATTCAAGCCCCCACAAACTCCTGCTTGGGACCGAATTTGAAACACTGCCCATAGCGTGTAAAATCTGAAAATGTCAATTTTGCAGAATACCTTCACAAGCTAAACAAATAAAGCTCGGGGCATTTTTTTTGGGGGGGGGGGGATAATACCTCGTTTTCGGCTCTCAAATTGGCAAACTCGCTCTTCTCAAGAATGACCATATCCTTGCGAATGGAATCCAGATGAAACATTATCTGTTGCAAAGTTATTTCCTAAAACATAAAATAAAAATACACTGTATAAACACACAAAATTTTCAAGGCATCTTTAAATAGTCCTTGTTTTCCGGCAGGATATTTAATTTATGAGAGGGGAATACGTCAGAAGAACGTTCTGCGTAATGACAACATGTTTGAGGGGAAATTTTGGAGAAGCAGTGGCAAACTTCATACACTGTATTTATACATTATATAAACACATATACATGTATACACATTTTTTATACATCACATACATTTTATACATTATATACAAACATATACATGTATACACACACACCTTTTAAGGCACATATTTAATGTCAGGACAATTAGATCTCAAAATGTTTTGCGCACACTTCTAGGGGTTTCCTTGGGGGGTGACATTTTTACAAGGCCATCTCACTGCCAAAGTGTAACAATTCACACGTTCTGTTTGGAGTGGAATGACCAAGGATCAAGTCTCACAGGATGATTTAGGATCAATCACTTTCTCTTGGGGGTGCAGTGGCTAAAGACGCTGGAAAGCTGACAGCTTGGGTTTGAGATCTGAGCACTGTAAGACGGGGTGAGCTCCCGTTCCTTGCTCCAGCTCCTGCCCACCAAGCAGTTCAAAAGCATGCAAATGTGAGTAGATTAATAGGTACCACTTCAGCGGGAAGGTAACTGTTCTGTGTGCCTTGGCATATAGTCATATTGGCTACATGACCACGGAAGCATCTTCGGACAACGCTGGCTCCCTCGGTCAAGATGAGCAGCGCCCTCTAGAGTCAGTCATGGGAAATCTTTACCCCTTTACCTTACTTCCTCTTATTCAAATCTCTACATTTTTACAGGGAAAGGCGATTCCCATATTATCGACCCTAAATTCCTGGTAAAAAAGCCAGAAAATCTAAAAAAGTTCAAAATATCCCTGCAACACACAACTGGCTTCCAACTTGGGAGAACAAGGCTGTACTTAAGCTATGCATTGCCCAAATAATTTATAAAGACAATTGCGAAGATTATGTCAAGATTACAAGGTAGTCCTCGACTTACAATAATTTGTTTAGCGGCCGTTTGAAAATACAGCAGCTCTGAAAAGAGTGACGTATAGCAGATCCTCACACAACTGTTGCAGCCTCCCCACCGTCCCAATGGCTGCATGTCAAGGTAATGATTTAGAAGCTAACCAGCTTGTATAATGTGAGATGAATGATGCAATGTTAGGAATGACTCAGCAGGAGTCTGTATCCCTTTAAGAGCTTGAGTATAAAAGGGAAGGCCTTGCTGGAGTCTTTCTCTCTCATCCGTTTCCTGCTGTAACTGCTGTATGTTGGAGTTTGCTGTATCACCACGTGTATGTATTGTGTTTCTAGTGTGTATTTGTAGATGGTATAATATAAACCACCATTTAAATACAAACCACTGTGTACTGTATTTACCCTCGGGTTACCTCAGCATAATAAGACTGCATGCTCTGACACTGCATCCCGGTGTGTGTGTGTGTGTGACGTGATCTCACCATTTCCAACCTTCCTTGCCAGCTCCCACCAAGCAAAGTCAACGGGGGAATCCAGAGCTGCTTAACAACCATGTCATTCATTCAACAGGCACAGTGATTCACTTAACAACCATAGTTAAAGTAGTCATAAAATCAAGTGCAGCTCATTTAATAACCGCCTTGTTTAACATTGTGGTTGTAGGTCGAGGGTACTACCTGTATTAAGGCCCATAAAAAGTGAGGCATCCAAGGAATAACCCATCGGTTGGTTACCTGTTGGGCTTGCGTTACCATATCCTTGTAGACGGTGTCCAGGCTGACCGCTGACAAACTCATTAACGCCGAGACAACCGTTTCAGCCTGTTCTTTTGCAAACCCTGTTGAGTATATAAAGTACACCGTAATCTAGTCAATTCAGAGTTCGGGTTAACAAGTTGAAAAGCAGAACTCCATTTTTTTTCCTTATCCTTCTAATAATCCATAAGGTTTTATGCTACTTGTTCTCCACGCCGTCTTCATGGATGCCAGGGAGTGGGTGGCAATACCTCAGGGACCTTATTAGGACTTGGAAGCTAAGCAGGGTCAGGACTGGTTAAGATTTGGATGGGAAGCAGCCAAGGAATCTCAGGACGAGTTAGACAAGGAAGTTAAAGCAAGAAAATTGAGAAACATTTCAGAAGATGGCGGTGGGAAACCAAGTCCGTGATACTGATGAGAAAGCTGTACAGAAAGTCCTCGACTTACAAACAGTTCATTTAGTGACCGTTCACAGTTACAACGGCACTGAACAAGTGACTTTTATGATCATTTTTCACACTTTTGACTGTGGTAGCATCCTCACGATCCCTTGACGAAAATTCAGATTCTTGGCAACTGACTCATATCTGTGACGGTTGCAGCGTCCCGGAGTCACGTGATCCCCTTTTGCGACCTTCTGACAAGCAAAGTCAACGGGGGAAGCCAGATCGACTTAACAACCGTGTTACTAACTTAACAACTGCAGCGATTCACTGAACAACTGTGGCAAGAAAGGTCGTAAAATGGGGCAAAATTCACTTAACAACTGTCTTGCTTAGCAAGAGAAATTTTGGGCTCCAATGTGGTTGTATGCCGAGGATTACCTGTAAGGTAGTGATGTTATTTCTTAAGCAATACAGGTAGTCCTTGACTTACAACCATTCATTTAGTGACCGTTCAAAGTTTTTTTAAAAAAGGGACTTTCAATGGTCCATACACTTCCTATTATCACACAATCCCCCGGAGTCACATGATCAAAATTTGTGTGCTTTGCAACTGGTATTACCGTATTTATGACGCCTGCAGCGTCCTGGGCTGATGTAATTGCCACTTGAGGCCTACTCACCAAGCTTCTGACAAATAGTCAATGGGAGAAGTCAGATTCCCTTAACAACTGTGTGATTCCCTTAACAACTGTGGCAAAAAATAATAATTTAGCATGACTTAATGACTGCCTTGCCTAGCAGTGGAAATTCTGTCTCTATTGTGGTTGTTACGTCGAGGGTTATCTGTCAGAAGGATCTTGTGGAGGGCTGATGCCACCCATTGAAGGATCCCACCCATAAGCCAACGCTCAATGTTGAAAGATATTCAGAGATAGAATTCGTGGTGGCCCAGTGGTTAGAATGCACTATTGCAGGTTAAATTCTGCCCACAGTCTGGAGTTCGATCCTGACCGATTTCAAGGTTGACTCTGCCTTCCATCCTTCCGAGGTCAGTAAAATGAGGAACCAGATTGTTGGGGGCAAATAGGCTGACTCGGTAAACCACTTAGAGGGCTGTAAAGCACTGTGAAGCGGTATATAAGTCCAAATGCTATTAGGAAGGAAGGAAGGAAGGAAGGAAGGAAGGAAGGAAGGAAGGAAGGAAGGAAGGAAGGAAGGAAGGAAGGAAGGAGTGAGTCTTGGTGTTGCAGTGGTTAGAATGCAGTACTGCAGGCTAACTCTGCCGACTGCCTGTAGTTTGATCCAGACTGGCTCAAAGTTAACTCCGCCTTCCATCCTTCCGAGGTCGGTAAAATGAGGACCCAGATTGCTGGGGGAAAATATGCTGACGCTGAAAACCACTTAGAGAGTGCTATAAAGCACTGTGAAGTGGTATATAAGTCTCAGTGCTATTGCTATTGCATGGAGGAAAGTTCTCTCAAGACACTTTTCACTGGAGATGTTTGCTCACCATGGGCTTCTAGATCTCGCACAAGACGATGGGTATCGAAGTTGAGTTTTCGTTGCTCCAGCGGAGTTATTTCGACTCTTCTCATATCGTACGAGTGCGCTGAGGCCGAAGCAGCAAAACCTGAGAAGCACAGTACGGTTGAGTTGTCTGCTTATGTCAGGGGTAGGCAACCTTGGCTCTTTTATGACTCGTGGACTTCAACTCCCAGAATTCCTGAGCCAGCCATGCTGAGGGGAAAGGGAGAGGTTTCCAAGCTGAGCCATGCTGGCTGAGGAATTCTGGGAGTTGAAGTCCACGAGTCATGAAGGGACCATAGTTCCCCCATGCTGGCTGAGGAATTCTGGGAGTTGAAGTCCACGAGCCATAAAAGAGCCAAGGTTGCCTACCCCTGGCTTATGTCAAATAACATTTGATCATCTTCTAAGGCAGTGTTTCTCCACCTCAGCAAACTTAAGACGTGTGGACTCCAACTCCTAGAATTCCCCAGCCAGCGTGCTGGTTGGAGAATTCTGGGAGTTGAAGTCCACACATCTTAAAAGTTGCTGAGGATGAGAAATACTATTCTAAGGTAAATGAAGAGAAAAAACCACATGCATTTTCCCTTGGAATCCTACTGCATTTACAGGACATCCTTACAGGTGAGCACATACCTTGGTTTTGCAATTGAAATCTCTGTATACGGTGAGCACCCTCCCTAACTCTCCTCCCTATAGTTTAAAAAAAATATCCAATATTAAGGTTGCTTCGAAGATGTTTTCAAAAATGCATTGTGGAAAAGTCTTGTTGGAGACTACTGAGCTTGGTGGAAATTAGGACCTGGCCTCCCTCCTTTTGGTTGATCTTGGTTGGTCTCAAACGACTAAGCTGGGTTGGACTGATTAGTGTTTGGATGGGAGACCACCAGAAAATTCAAACTATCTATACTGAAGTCAGATAATTCTGAAAAAAAGCAGCAGCAGCAAATAATTTCTTGGAGAATTTCCGTGATGAATTCAGCATGATTCAAGGCAGAGTGTGTGTGTGTGTGTGTGTGTGTGTGTGCGCGCATGTATATGTGTGTCCAACATGCATCTCAAGTCCCATAATTCCCAACTAGCCAACACAGATGGAGTCTCTTATTCCTCATTCAACCATTACAGCACCTTCTCCCAACCCAGGATTCTACATCTGTGTTGGATTTCCACTGCCCATGATCCCCAGCCAGCAAACAGGTCAATTGGGTGTTTGTGTATGTATGTGTGGGTGTGTGTATGTGTGTATAAATATATGCAGTGCTTTTTTTGTAAAAAAGAAAAAAAAGGTGCCGGAACTCCGTTCTGAGCGTTCTATGAGAAAAAAAGCCCTGTATATATGCAATATATATTTGTTGCATCTATCTATCTATCTATCTATCTATCTATCTATCTATCTATCTATCTATCTATCTATCTATCTATCTATCTATCTATCTATCTATCTATCTATCTATCTATCTATCTATCTATCTATCTATCTATCCATCCATCCATCCATCCATCCATCCATCCATCCATCCATCCATCCATCCCTCTATCTTTATCTATCTACTATACATATCTATACATATGTTGTACATAGTATGTTTAGGTGTGTGTCATGTATGTGTTTCACTTTGAGAGCGGGCAACTAAATTTCATTTTTGATGTGTGCTGTTGTAAAAAAATGACAATAAAGGTTATTCTATCTATCTATCTATCTATCTATCTATCTATCTATCTATCTATCTATCTAATCATTATCTTGAAAACGCAACAAAGCACAAACTAAATGCAAACTAATATATATCTGAATTGAGTTTTAAAAGCAGCTTTAACACAAGTTTGATTTTGTTTCAATAGATTGGATTAATATCAGATGTGATATTTCAGAATATTTCTCAGATATAATTCTCAGAAAGCAAGCCAAACAGTAACATAGTTTGGAAATAAAACCAAGCGAAATACACTGGCTTTCTCGGTTTATCAGATTGCAAAGCGAAGCATTCCTGGTTAATAGACTAAAAGTTCTCTCACCTCTGAATCGTGTAGAAAAGCCGTGGATGTCCCGCAAGAACAGACTCAGGCCCCTGGAACTAATTTGCAGCATCTTCCCACCGACTTCTGGCTGGAAAGACAGAATCGATACCAAAAGACACCCAAAGCAAGTCTAAAAAAGAGTGACTTCCGGTCTGGAACCCAGTGGCTCTCTGGGAAATGTAGTTTTTATGTGACCGGCGTTCTTCTCTTCCCCCCTCCTCTGGCCTCAAAGCACGGTGGGAAATGTATGCCGAGCGGACTCGTACTCGTAGAAGGGAGGAAACCAGGCGATGTTAGCTGCAAAAGTCCCGACCACTAGATGGCAGCAAAGAGCCAATACATTCTCTGTTTTTTCTCTCTCTCTTTCCCTCCCTCCCTCCCTCTTCCTCTCCCTCTTTCATTCTCATTCTCTTTCATTCTCTATCTCTTTCATTCTCTCTCATTCTCTCTCTCTTTCTCTCCCTCCCTCCCTTTCCCTCTCACTTTCATTTTCATTCTTTCTTTCATTCTCGCTCTTTCATTCTGTCTCTCTCTCTCCTCCCTCCCTCCCTCTCCCTCTTTCATTCTCATTCTCTCTTTCTTTCATTCTCTCTCTCTTTTTCATTCTCTCTCTCTCTCTCTCCTTCCCTCCCTCCCTTTTTGCAGATCAGATACAATAATCCCTAACAATGATTGATCCAAACACTTGATTTTTAAATCTGTGATGCAAGATAGGGTTAGGGTTTGGATTGATGATGATGATGATGATGATGATGATGATGATAATAATAATAATAATAATAATAATAATAATAATAATAATAATAATAATAATAATAATAATAATAATAATAATAATAATAATAATAATAATAATAATAATAATAATGTTGGAAGGGACCTTGGAGGTCATCTAGTCCAACCCCCTGCTCAGGCAGGAAACCCTATACCATGATGATGATGATGATGATGATGATGATGACGACTACTTTGCTTTTCAGAAGGTCGCAAAAGGAGATCACATGACCCCGGGACACGGCAACCGTCGTATATATGAGTCAGTTGCCAAGCATCTGAATTTTGATCACAGGACCATGGGGAGGCTGCAACGGTCGTAAGTGTGAACAACGGTCATAAGTCACTTTTTTCAGTACTGTTGTAACTTCAAACGGTCACTAAATGAACTGTTGTAAACCGAGGACTATCTGTAGCGAATAAGTTTTACTTTAAACTATTTTTGAAGGAAAAAAAGGGTCACCTTACCGCTAGAGGGCAGTGGTCTACAGCAGAACCACCTTGCTGAAAGTCAATAGAAAAAAAACCTATTGTTCTACTTCTTTAGGAGAAACAAATTCTACATTGTAGCATTAACCGCACAATTAACTGCCGCAATATATAGAATAGGAGAGCTTAAGATTAGCCATAGACCATTTATTAATTCTGGATAGTGGAGTATTTTAAATAGTTTGGGACAATGCTCTACGAGGGGCTGTCACAGAGAGGAGGGGATCAACCTATTTTCCAAAGCCCCTGGAAGAATAAGGGATGGAAACTGATCAAGGAGAGATTCAACCTGGAAACGAGGAGAAATTTCCTGACAGTGAGAACAATCAACCAATGGAACAGATTGCCTTCAGAGGTTGTGGAAGCTTCATCACTGGAAGCTTTCAAGACGAGACTGGACAGCTGTCTGTCAGAAATGATATAGGATCTCCTGCTTGGGGGGGGGTTGAACTAGATGACCTACAAGGTCCCTTCCAACTCTGTTATGTTATTATTATGCCCTCGGTTTCTGCGACACCCGATTTCATTTGCAGTGGCAGGCATAATATTGCAATTTTTGCATTTAAGCTTGAAGAAAGAACAGCTGCCATCGCAACCCAGTCATTTATTTTTAAAACCAATGGGAGAGGTGCCTTAAAGTTGCTGAGTATATGGAAAAAGAAGCAGTTTAAAGTTCTTTTATCCGTATTTATTTCATTTTGAATGGAGTAAAGATAAAATCTCTTTGAAATTAAAAATTCAGTGATTTCATAGACATGAAAGTAGATTTTTGTTTTGGAAACTACACAGAAATCTGCTGTAATATTGCATTTTTCAGGGATTTCCCCCCCGCTTTCTTCTACAAACCTGACCTTTTGGATTGTATGTAATTTTCCCCCATCCAACTATTAACCAGATTTAATAATAATAATAAAGTTGGAAGGAACCTTGGAAGTCTTCTAGTCCAACCCCCTGCTGAGGCAGGAAACCATATACTATTTTAGACAAATGGCTGTCCAGTCTCTTCTTAAAAACTTTCAGTGTTGGAGTATTCACAACTTCTGGAGGCAGATTGTTCCACTGATTAATTGTTCTCACTGTCAGGAAATTTCTCCTTAGTTCTAGGTTGCTTCTCCCTTTGATTAGTTTCCATCCTTTGCTTCTTGTCCTGCCTTCAGGTGCTTTGGAGAATAGCTTGACTCCCTCTTCTTTGTGGCAGCCCCTTAGATATTGGAACACTGCTATCATGTCACTCCTAGCCCTTCTCTTCATTAAACTAGACATACCCAATTCCAGCAACCGTTCCTTGTACGTTTTAGCCTCCAGTCCCCTAATCATCTTTGTTGTTCTTCTCTGAACTCTTTCTAGAGTCTCAACATCTTTTTTACATCGTGGTGACCAAAACTGGATGCAGTATTCCAAGTGTGGCCTTACCCAGGCATTGTAAAGTAGTATTAACACTTCACGTGATCTTGATTCTATTCCTCTGTTAATGCAGCCTAGCACTGTGTTGGCTTTTTTGACAGCTGCATTTAATTTTGCATAGCTTCTGAGCTCAAGGGAGGCCTATCCGTCAGCATACCCAGGGTGACAGCCCACTTACAGATAGTCCTCACCTTATAACCATTCAGTTAGTGACTATTCAAAGTTACAAAGACACTGAAGAAAGTGAACTTACAACCGGTGCTTGCATTTTATGACTGTTGCAGTATCCCCATGGTGATGTGAGCAAAATTAGGGTGCTTGACAACCTGCTGTATTTACAACTCTTATATTTAGAGCAGTTGCAGCGTCCTGGGGTCATGTGATCGCCATTTGCAACTTTCCCAGCTGGCTTCTGACTAGAAAAATCAATGGAGAAAGTTGGATTCATTTAACGATTGCTTGATGTAGTTAACCACTGCAGTGATTGGCTTAACAAGCGTAGCAAAAAAGTTTGTAAAATTAACAACCAGCTTGCTTTGCAACAGAAATTCTGATGTCAGTTGTTGCCATAAGTCTATAGTGGCCCTAGGAAGCAGAATAACAGAATAACAGAGTTGGAAGGGACCTTGGAGATCTTCTAGTCCAACCCCCTGCTCAAACAGAAGACTCCTATACTATTCTGGACAAATGGCTGTCCAATCTCTTCTTTAAAACTTCCAGTGTTGGAGCATTCACAACTTCTGGAGGCAGGTTGTTCCACTGATTAATTGTTCTAACTGTCAGGAAATTTCTCCTTAGTTCTAGGTTGCTTCTCTCTTTGGTTTGTTTCCATCCGTTGCTTCTTGTCCTGCCTTCAGGCGCTTTGGAAAATAGCTTGACTCCCTCTTCTTTGTGGCAGCCCCTGAGATATTGGAACACTGCTATCATGTCCCCCCTCGTCCTTGTTCTCATTAAACTAGATATACCCAATTCCTGCAACTGTTAACAAAATAAGAGAATAACAGACTTGGAAGGGACCTTGGAGGTCTTCTAGTTCAACCCCCTGCTCAGGCAGAAAACCTTAAACCATTTCAGACAAATGGTTGTCCAGTCTCTTTCTAAAAACTTCCAATGTTGGATCATTCAGAACTTCTGGAGGCAAGTTGTTCCCCTGATTAATTGTTCAAGAAATTTCTCCTTCGTTCTAGGTTGCTTCTCTCCTTGATTAGTTTCCATCCATAGTTTATTGCAATGTGTAACTTTGCATTCTTTTATTAAAATGACCAACAGTGGTTTTGTTTTCTGAAGATGGGAGGATCTTGTATGGTCCAAATTTTTCCTGGAGATATCCAGAAGAAAGTAACAGCTGCTGTCTTGGACTCTCTCTTCTCCAGCTGTTAAAATGCAGCTGTCAGTTTCTCAAAGCTGATGGACATGACACATTTTAATGCAAGCTACAACTTCCGCAAAGCTGGTGCAGTGAAGAAACAGCTGAAGGACTGTGACTTTCACCTATTTTCTTTGCTTGAATAAATTAGAGGAGAACCTAACAGCTTCTTGCATGCTGTCGTCCTATTTATGAGCTTGGAAAGACAGAATGTAGATTGTGTTGTGAGTTAGCACATGTGGCTTTCCAAACAGAACTACTAGTAGTCCTCAACTTAATGACCACAACTGACCCCAAAACTTCTGTTGGTAATTGAGATGTTTGTTAAGCGAGTTTTGTCCCATTTTACGACTTTTCTTGCCCTAGTTGCAAAGCTAACCAATGCAGTTTTTAAGTTAGTAACATGATTGTTAAGTGAATCCGGCTTCCCCCGTTGACTTTGCTTGTCAGAAGGTCGCAAAAGGGGATCACGTGATCTTGGGACACTGCAACCGTCATAAATACGAGTCAGTTGCCAAGCCTCTGAATTTTGATCACATGACCACGGGGATGCTGTAATAGTCATACGTGTGAAAAATGGTCACAAGTCACTTTTTTCAGTGCTGTTGTAACTTCGAACGGTCACTAAACGAGCTGTTGTAACTCGAGAACTACTGGTACACTAACTGCTGAGCTCAAGAAAAAAAGGTGGAAAAACAACCAGCATTTGTGATTGTCGGAAGCTGGAGGGCGATCAAGAGAAGCGCAGTATTTTAGATAGATAGATAGATAGATAACCTTTATTGTCATTTTTATATTGTGGGCACAATGGCACACATAAAAAATGAAATTTAGTTGCCCGCTCTCAAAGTGAAACACATACATGACACACACCTAAAACATACTATGTACAACATATATATAGACCCACATCCCTACATATACATAGCAAATAAATATTAAATACTGTCCATCTTGAATATATAACGCAAGGAGGAAGTTTGAGAGTTCGCAAGGTTAATGCTGTATGGAATGAAACTATGGCTGAATCTGGATGTTCTGCTATGGATACCACGAAGCCTCCTCCCAGAAGGTAACAAGGAAAACAGGTCGTGAAGAGGATGGGTAGTGTCCCAGATAATCTTACGGACCCTGCTCAAGCAGCGCTTCTGTGCTATGTCCTGGATGGTAGGGAGGGAACTGCCAATGATCTTTTTGGCCATTCTCACCACTCTCTGCACCACCTTCCTGTCTGAAGCAGTGATGCCTCCAAACCAGACTGTGATGCTGTATGACAGGATGCTCTCGATTGTCCCCCTGTAGAAAGTGGTCAGGACAGGGGAAGGAAGATGTGCTTTTCTCATGCGGCGCAGAAAATGCAGGCGCTGCTGTGCCCGCTTCACCAGTGTCTCGTTGTTGAGCGACCAAGCCAGCCTACTCGTTAGCTGCACACCCAGGAATTTGATGCTGGTAACCATCTCCACAGGTGAATCATTAATGCACAGAGAAGTGTGGCTGTGCCTGCCTTTTCTGAAATCAACAATGATCTCTTTGGTTTTTCCTGTATTTAAAACTAGGCTGTTTTCCTTACACCAGTTCACCAACCCCTCAACTTCCTTGCAGTAAGCTTCCACCTTGTTATCCTGAATAAGGCCCACTACTGTTGTATCATCTGCGAACTTCACAATATGGTTGGTGGCAAACCTAGCACAGCAGTCATGGGTCAACAGGGTGAACAGCAGCGGACTTAAGACGCAGCCCTGAGGAGAACCTGTGCTCAAGAAAATGGTATTAGAGGTATTTGTTCCAACTCGCACATATTGGGGCCTGTTGGTAAGAAAATCCAGAATCTAGTTGCACAAAGGAGTGTTTAAGCCTAAAAGGCCCAGTTTGTCTACTAGATGCTGGGGAATGATTGTGTTAAACGCCGAACTGAAGTCAACAAACAGCAAACGCACATGAGTATTTCTTTCCTCTAAGTGCTTCAGGCTCAGATGGAGAACGGAAGAAATAGCATCCTCCGTAGAGCGATTTGGTCGGTAGGCAAACTGAAGCGGGTCAAATGCTGGCGGGAGGCTAGATACAATAGTGTCCTTTATCAGCTTCTCAAAGCATTTCATGATGGTGGATGTCAGTGCAACCGGACGGTAATCATTGAGGCCTGTATTGTGGACTTTTTTGGCACTGGCAAGATGATGGCCATCTTAAAACACGATGGGACCCTGCCTGCTGCAATGAGAGTTTGAAAATATCAGTGAGAACACAAGCCAGCTCCTCTGCGCTTCCCTGAGGACACGTCCAGGGATGTTCTGGGGCCTGCGCTTTCCGAATGTTAACTGTCTGCAGTGTTTCTGGACAGAGGTGACATCAAAGCTAGGCACTTGCTCATAGGATGGGGCACAGCTTTCCTAGCAGGAGTACTATTTGATGCCTCAAATCTACCAAAAAATGCATTCAGTTTGTTTAGGAAGTCTGTGTCATCCTTACATCTCGATGGAGCCACCTTGTAATCCTAATGGCCTGGATCCCTTGCCACATTTGCCTGGTGTTTTTGTTGGTCCTGAAAAAAGTTCTGAATTTTCTGGAAATGGGCTTGCTTTGCACCTTTACGGCACTTTTCAGATTTGCTCTGGCTGTTCTAAGTGCCAGCATGTCACCAGATTTAAAAGCCACATTCCGTGCTTTCAGCATCTTGCGGACCTCATAAGTCAGCCACGGTTTTTCATTCGCCCTCACAACAAAGCTTTTCAGGACACAGACATCTCAGGGGTTGCCACAAAGAAGAGGGAGTCAAGCTATTCTCCAAGGTGCCTGAGGGCAGGACAAGAAGTAATGGATGGAAAACTAGTCAAGGAAAGAAGCAACCTGGAACTGAGGAGAAACTTCCTGACAGTTAGAACAATTAACCAGTGGAACAACCTGCCTCCAGAAGCGGTGAATGCTCCAACACTGGAAGTTTTTTAAGAAGAGACTGGGACAGCCATTTGTCTGAAATGGTATAGGGTTTCCTGCCTGAGCAGGGGTTGGACTCGATGACCTCCAAGGTCCCTTCCAACTTTATTATTATTATTATTATTAAATATCTATGCACTTTTGGATATATGCAGACACCGTGGTGGCATACTCCTCAACATTTGTATGTTGGTTATCAGTAGCTGCTTCCTTAAACATGCCCAATCTGTACATTCAAAGCAGTCTTGTAATGCTTCTATAGCTCCCTCTTTACAGACAAATTTCTGGGAAAAAATTGGTTCCTTTTAAGGACCTCACTGTTGCAGACGTGGTGGGAAAAGCAATTCCAGCTTTTCATTCTGAACAGGAAACTTGCCTGTTGTGCTGATTGTGTGGCCTACGTTGTACGCAGTGTGGGCTAGGTGACAATGTGCACCCGTGGTGTGGAAGAATTTAAGTCATTTCAACATTCATACATCTTGTAAACAAATATTTAGCAAGCACCTGAGGCAAGCAGAGAGATAAGCACAAATTCTATACTGTAGTTGTGATTAAGACTCAGGAGGAAATTAGAGTAGCTACAGGTTTACAATTAGCAGGTGCAAACAGTCCTTGACTTATGACCATAATTATGACTGGAACTTCCATCAACTTCCAAGGTGTAGGGTTTCCTGCCTGAGCAGGGGATTGGACTAGAAGACCTCCAAGTCCCTTCCAACTCTGTTATTCTATTCTATTCTATTCTATTCTATTCTATTCTATTCATTCTATTCTATTCTATTCTATTCTATTCTATCTATTCTACTCTACTCTACTCTACTCTACTCTACTCTCTACTACTCTACTCTACTCTACTCTATCTCTCTATTCATTCTATTCTATTCTATTCTATTCTATTCTATTCTATTCTATTCTATTCTATTCTATTCTATTCTATTCTATTCTATTCTATTCTATTCTATTCTATTCTCACCAAGCATACGGTTAAGCAAGTCATACTTACTTTTATAACCGTCACTGTTGTAAGTGACTCACTTGGACGTTAAGTGAATCCAGCTTCCCCATTCATGTTGCTTATTACAACCTGGCTAGGAAAGTTGCAAATGGTGATCAAGTTGATCCTGAGATGCTGCAACTGTCATAAATACATGTCATAATAGAAATGTCATGATACTTTTGTTGAATTTTACAAAATGTACACATTAAAAAAACAACACAAATTAACTGTCTAGAAAAGATAAAGAAGAAAAAGATAGAGATAAAAATAGAGGTACAGAAAGATATAAAGAAATACAGAAAGATTAAATATAGATTAAAGCTATAAAGAAGTACAGATTAGGTGAAACCTGGCTTAATAGCAGTAACTGTGAGAGGGATCTAGTGAATAATCACTTAAATATGAGCCAGCTTTGTGCTGCAGCTGCCAAAAAAGCCAACACAGTTTTAGGCTGCATTAACAGAGGGATAGAATCAAGATCATGTGAAGTGTTAGTACCATTTTATAATGCCTTGGTAAGGCCACACTTGGAATACTGCATCCAGTTTTGGTCACCACATTATAAAAAAGATGTCGAGACTTTGGAAAAAGTGCAGAGAAGAATAACAAAGATGATCAGAGGCCTGGAGATTAAAACATATGATGAACAGTTGCAGGAATTGGGTATGGCTAGTCTAGTGAAAAGAAGGACCAGGGGAGATATGATAGCTGTCTTCCAATATTTAAAGGGTTGCCACAAAGAAGAGGGGCTCAACCTATTTTCCAAAGCATCCGAAGGCAAGACAAGAATCTTCGGATGGAAACTAATCAAGAAAAGAACTAAGGACAAATTTCCTGACCGTTAGAACAATTAATCAGTGGAACAACTTGCTTTCAGAAGTTGTGGGTGTTCCATCACTGGAGGTTTTTAAGAAGAGATTGCACAAGCATTAGTCTAGAATGGTATAGGGTCTCCTGCCCTGAGCAGGGGGTTGGACTAGAAGACCTCCAAGGTCCCTTCCAACTCTGATATTCTATATGAAAAAGAGAAAAGAAAACAAAAATATAGTCAAGAATGACTTTTAGGTTCTCGGTTCTGATTTAGAAGTGTCACACTGTCTATTTCCCAGCATTGATTTAGCACCAGCTAAATTTTGCCACTTTTTAATTAAAAAGGGCTGATCTATAACTCCCATCTCCAAGAGGCACCAGACCACTGACATTTGTTCTGCAAGACGCTAAAATACTCCAGTCAAATGAAAGGCTCAATCTAGAGTACAGTGGAATTGGTCCTATCACGCTAAACTGGGATGCGTGCTTTAGACCGATGCACTGTACATTTTTCTAGCCTTTTCTATTCCTTTTTAAAGAGGGCTTTTGGGCCTCTGCAGCGCTATAGGAATCTGAACTCCATTTCATTTTCGAGGAGCTTATTGTATAAGGTCAAGTGCTATAGTAGACCTTGAGAAGCAATTCCAACTTGACCTATTTGTGCCGTTTTTAAAAAAGCTCCACGAGTTTTTCTCTTACAGTCTGAAATACACAGGGACTTGGTGAACCTCTTCTGATGAAACTGACCTTTTCCAACGTGTTTACTGGCTCCTGTGATATTTTTTCCCCTCCTGATTTTCTATTCGATCTAAAAAAAAAAAAAATCTCTCTGAGTGATGCAGATAGGCTGCCCTTGTATCATATCCCTAGTAAAAAAAAAAAAAAGGGGGGGGGAAAGTGACCTGTGATGATTGGTTGAGCTTCGGCTGATGTCATGGAATGTTCAGAGAATTTTTCAGAGGAAGCTGATAGTCATAGAATAATGTTGAGAGGGTGGCATAAAATGTCTTGGGGAAAATACGTACATTTTGAGCCCAGTCCTAAAATATACTAAGGGACTTAATTTCATTTCAATACAATTTCTTTTCGAATCTGGAACCACCAGAAAAATAGCTGAGCTGATGTTCCTCTGATTGGCCTAGGACTGCTGGACAGACTGTGTAGGACAGGGGTAGGCAACCTTGGCTCTTTTATGACTTGTGGACTTCAACTCCCAGAATTCCTGAACCAGCCAAGGTTGCCTACCCCTGGTGTAGGAGTAGGTAATCTTCCCTCCCTCCCTCCCTCCCTCCCTCCCTCCCTCCCTCCTCCTTTCCTTCCTTCCTTCCTTCTTCCTTCCTTCCTTCCTGTCCTTCCTTCCCTTCCTTTCCTTCCGTCCTTCCTTCCCACCCTCTGTCATCTCCTCCTCCCTCTTCCTCCTCCTCCTGCTCCTCCCCATCCTTCCATCCATCCATCCATCCATCCATCCATCCATCCATCCATCCATCCATCCATCCATCCATCCATCCATCCATCCATCCATCCATCCATCCATCCATCCAGTTTAGTGACCACCCAATTCTTTCACAGAGCAATTCTGGGCAGTGTAGAATTATAAACACACAATCCATATAAAAAGATTGTGCAGTATTACATCTCTAAAATGGAGATGATTAAACCTAAAAATGTGTACAATCCTCAAGCAGAGAAAGAATGAGTACATCCACCTTAATAGTAAGTCTTCAATTGCCTGAGACACCCTTCCCCTCTTCCCCTCGCCCCCTCCCGCCCGCCTGATAGCATAAGCAGGAATTGGGGGACTTCTGGAAAAGGAGCGGAGCTAACTTAAATGTTACAGGGGAGAATATTCCATAAGATGGGTGCCATTTCAGAGAAGGTCCGACACCTGGGACCTGTCAGGCACCAGGCACCAGAATGACACTGTGAGCTGATCCACGCTACTTCTTCATTTGTTGCATGCTTATTTACAAGAATCTCTCCAGACTGACTATATTCCCTTAGGAAAGGTCAGATAAGGCTTCAGGGATACAGGGAGAGGTAAGATCTGTGCCACATCCTGCTGTGCAAAGACTCTAAGCTCAGCCCCTTCTTAACACCTCCCTCCCATCCAGCTGGAGATTCCACCACAGCACCCATCAAATGTAGGACCTTGGCAGATAGCAATAGTAATAGCACTTAAATTTATATCCATAGTGCTTTGTACTGTCTCTGGGCATATTGCCCCCAACAATCTAGGTCAGGGGTAGGCAACCTTGGCTCTTCTATGACTCATGGACTTCAACTCCCAGAATTCCTGAGCCAGCGTGGCTCAGCTTGGAAACCTCTCCCTTTCCCCTCAGCATGGCTGGCTCAGGAATTCTGGGAGTTGAAGTCCGCAAGTCATGAAGGGGCCATAGTTCCCCATGCTGGCTCAGGAATTCTGGGAGTTGAAGTCCGCAAGTCATGAAGGGGCCATAGTTCCCCATGCTGGCTCAGGAATTCTGGGAGTTGAAGTCCGCAAGTCATGAAGGGGCCATAGTTCCCGCATGCTGGCTCAGGAATTCTGGGAGTTGAAGTCCACAAGTCATGAAGGGGCCATAGTTCCCGCATGCTGGCTCAGGAATTCTGGGAGTTGAAGTCCGCAAGTCATGAAGGGGCCATAGTTCCCGCATGCTGGCTCAGGAATTCTGGGAGTTGAAGTCCACAAGTCATGAAGGGGCCATAGTTCCCCCATGCTGGCTCAGGAATTCTGGAAGTTGAAGTCCACGAGTCATAAAAGAGCCAAGGTCACCTACCCCTGATCTAGGTCCTCTAATGAGCCAAGCCAGTTAACCTGGAAGAGACGGTCCCTCAGATAACCTGGTCCCATGCCATGCAGGGCTTTAAAGGTTAAAACCAGCACCTTGAATTGGATCCGGAAACAAAATGGCCACCAATGCAGCTCGGGGAGTAGAAGTGTGATATGAGCTGTCCTTAGGAGCACACATAGATGCCCACTGTCAACTGTCCAGTTGACATTTCCAGAAAAAGAAACTCCTGGGACATGATGTTACCAAGAGTACAATACTTTACTAAAAATTTACATTGGCACAGAAGAAGCGAAACCAGCTCTGGTTTTCCCATTCGAAAGCTTACTTAATTAAACAATAGATCCTCTCACCCCCACCCACCGGGCGTGTTCACATTGTCTAATAGTAATACTTCTTGTTATGGGAAAAGTCTACTTCTCCACCGAGCACCTGCATTAGTGACCTTGGTGTTATCAGCACCAAGTTCTCAAAGACGCCTCGGTTGCCTAGATCAGAGGTCTCCAACCTTTTGGGCACCAGGGACTGGTTCCATGGAGAGAGGTTTTTCCACGGACTGGAGGGTGTGTGGTTTTGTGTGTTGCCTGCATCTCGCGGATGGGGCTTTGCTTGTTTGTGTGGACCTGTTGCTGGCATGCCGTGGCCCGGTACTGGTCCACGGACCAGGGGTTGGGGACCCCTGGTCTAGATACCATCCCTACCACCTCTGCATCCCACAATCTTGTCAAGCTATGAGCAAAAGGGAGAAAATGTGGGTGAAAGGACGAATCAGTCTTGACACCCGCCCTGCTGTATTCTGTATCAGCTGAAGCTTTGAGATACTCTTCAAGGGCAGCCCCATGGAGAGCACTTTAACAAATCACTGCAATCCGAAGCTGAAACTTTCTCAATGAGCCTCAATAATAACACGCAGAACCCTAAAACATCTTGAACAGAGGAAGAAGGAAGTGCTGGATTTGTGTTTCATAAGCTAAGCCCCTTGTACTATACGTGAGTTTGATTCTTTATACTGCTTGGAAGCTCCTTCGGGGATGGGGGATGCTGTGTTGCTGTGGTTTGTTTTCATTTTTTTATATGGCACTACGGCTGCCTGTGTTATGCAAACATTGTATGAGATGACATCACAGTAACCCTGACACCAGTTTTCTGATAAAATCAATTTCTGAGGCTGGTAAACAAAGCTGTTGACTTTGACCTGAAACATATCTCAGGATAGAATTAGACTGGTGATTAGGGCCTCTTGTTATTTCTAGTGTGTCTGCCTTTGTAGGTGTGTGTGCTTGACCCAGTGTTTGGTGGAACAGCCTGGCGAGGTCCTTAAAAGCTTGCTTTGTGCTTGTCCCCACTCGTAAAATCTTCAAGCATTATTTGAGTAAGCTAGCTTCACGGACAAAAGAAGAAACATCCTTTATTCTCCAGTCTACTTTGAATCGAGTACCAAGTACTCCTTGACTTGCAGCCATAATTGGGACCTTAATTCCTGTTGCTAAGCAAGGTGGTTAAGTGAGCCATACTTCATTTTATGTTTGTTTGCCATGGTTGTTCAATGAATCATGCAGTCCTTAAGCAGATCTTCCTTTCCCCCTGCTGACTTTGCTTGTCGGAAGATCTCAAATGGAGATCACGTGACTTTCGGATCCTGCAACTGTTGTACATACATGCCAGTTGCCAAGTGTCTGAATTTTGATCACGTGACCCTGGGCATACTGTGATGGTCATAACTGTGAGGATTGGTGGTAAGTCACTTTTTTCATTGTCGTAACTTTGAACAGTACCTAAACGAATGGTTGTAGGTTGTGGGCTAGCTGTATGCTGCAATGGTTAATATAGAATTAAGCCTACGGGGAGCAAATTTAAATTCCTATTTAGCCATAGAACCCACTGGGACAGAATAGAATAGAATAGAATAGAATAGAATAGAATAGAATAGAATAGAATAGAATAGAATAGAATAGAATAGAATAGAATAGAACTGGAAGGGACCTTGGAGGTCTTCTAGTCCAGCCCCCTGCTCAAGCAGGAGAACCTATACCGTCTTAGACAGGTGACTGTCTAACCTCTTCTTGAAAATCTCCAGTGATGGAGCGCCCACGATTTCTGGGGGCAAGCTGTTCCACTGGTTGATTGTCCTCACTGTCAGGAAGTTTCTCCTTAATTCCAGGTTGCTTCTCTCCTTGATCAGTTTCCAACCATTGTTTCTTGTCCTTCCCTCTGGTGCTCTGGTGAACAACCTGACCCCCTCTGCCTTGTGGCAGCCCCTCAGATCCTGGAACACTGCTATCATGTCTCCTCTATTTCTTCTTTTCTTTAGACTAGCCAAACCCAAGTCCCGCAGCCGTTCTTCGTATGTTTTAGCCTCCAGGCCTTTGATCATCTTAGTTTGCTTATTTGTCACATTTCTACTGAGAGACATAGGAGCTAAATACAGATGTTTGAAGCTTGGTGACACATAGCCTTGATTAGCCAGGACATAGTGGCTATGTCCACACATTTGCTAAAGGAGAAAGAGTAGCAGAACCTGGAGGTAGAGTTAAAAGAGGGATCAGCCTAGAATCCCTACGTAGCCACAAGAGACTAAGTCCAACCTGCCTTGTATTCCATTGACCCTTATCTCATACCAAGCAGCTGCAGTTGAGAAAATTCCTGTTCATAGGCTGTTTAGCAATAAATCAATTTAATTGGACCTTCACATGTGGACCTGGTCCTTTACACCTGACATTAATCTTCTCCATAAAAAAACCAAAACAAAAAGCACAAGGCCATAACGAGTCCTCTTTTGATTTACTGAGAACAAGCTAATGCTTTGAAATCCACTGGAGAGCCGCAAACATTAATTTTGTAACCTAAATTGCAAAGACAGTTCTTGAATAATTGCATGCTGAGGAAAACCAGTGACACTTATGTTCCTAAGCTCTTTTTATCAGGTAAGACAGGACTGTGCTAAATTCAACCCTGGCAGAAGAAGGGAGGCACATCCGGTATTTAAATACATTGAGAAGCCCTAGTGAAACAACAAGCTTAAACAGCTTTGGTTCTTCTGGAATGGAGCCAATGGTGGGAAGAACGACAGAAGAACAAACTTCTGGAGAAGCGGTGTACTCTAGAGTAGTCTTTCTGAATTTTGGCACCTTGAAAATGTGCAGATTTCAACTCCCAGAATTCTTCAGATAGCCCTTGAGGAATTCTCAGAGTTGAAGTTGTGGATACTCCATCACCAGAGGTTTTCCAGAAGAGACTGGACAGCCATTTGTCTGGAGTGATATAGGGGC
The DNA here is from genome assembly GCA_023970755.1 of Azemiops feae. Lineage (NCBI taxonomy): Eukaryota > Metazoa > Chordata > Lepidosauria > Squamata > Viperidae > Azemiops > Azemiops feae. Next base: position 99,434 of record JALGBA010002337.1, on the reverse strand, counting down.
TCCTGACTGAGCAGGGAGTTGGACTAAAGATCCTCATCTTCTCGTTACAATAGCATTAGTAGTAGACTTACATACTGCCCCATAATGTTTTATAACACTCTCTGGATGATTGGATGCTATTTTTTTTCCTGGTTCAAAAGCAGTAACTGTGAGAGGGATCTCGGAGTCCTAGTGGACAATCACTTAAACATGAGCCAGCCGTGTGCTGCAGCTGCCAAAAAAGCCAACACAGTCCTAGGCTGCATTAACAGGGATAGAATCAAGATCATGTGAAGTGTTAGTACCACTTTATAAAACTTGAAATTTTTAGATCCTTGACTGTGTTGAGAAAGTTGAAGAATACTAAACTGAGATTTACTGTAAGCTTCGAGCATTCCTGCTTCTCTTATGAATTATGTAAACTTGCAGGAAAAAAACCCCTCGTTTTAAGAAGATGATTCATCCAGTTCTCAGGTGCGCCCGTGGCTAAATGCTGCCTGGTTCTTTCAGTGGATGTTCTTAAATAAAGACTTTTTTAGCCATTCTTTTTTGTGGAGTGTCCCATTGGTCTTTTAAAAAATCACTATTTTCCCCCACAAACACTCTTTCCATTATAAATGGCCTGTCTCTCCCAACTGACCTTGCCTTCAGAAGTTGTGGGTGCTCTATTACTGGAGGCTTTTAAGAAGAGACTGGACAGCCATTTGTTTGGAATGGGATAGGGTCTCCTGCTTGAGCAGGAAGATGGACTGGAAGACCTCCAATGTCCTTTCCAGCTCTATTATTCTGTTAACTGTTAACTTCTGTTGCCGTTGTTGAAGGAAAAATCTTCATCAGGGTCCAGTCCAAGCCGGGAATAAACAACATGGTGACTGCTTTAGAAAGAAGGTTGCAGTTTATTGAAGAGGAGACCCAGACAGAAAGATGGCTCTGGAAAAAACCGACCACATGTAGTAGGGAGTGGTGGGTTTTTATACCTTCTTGGGTTTTTGTTTGGAGTTGTTCCTGTGGCATGAACTTTGACCTGTGCCTTTCTGGTATTCTGATGGTGGTGGGTTAATCCTATTATGTCCCAAAGGTCATATCCTGATTAATTTCATTGATTAATTGCTCTAACTATCAGAAAATTTCTCCTTAGTTCTAGGTTGCTTCTCTCCTTGATTAGTTTCCATCCGTTGCTTCTTGTCCTGCCTTCAGGTGCTTTGGGGAACAGCTTGACTCCCTCTTCTTTGTGGCAGCCCCTTAGACTGCTATCATGCCACCCCTAGTCTGTCTTTTCATTAAACTAGACATACCCAATTCCGGCAAACATTCTTTGTATGTTTTAAATTCCAGTCCCCTAATCATCTTTGTTGCTATTTTCGGCAGTCTTTCTAGAGTCTCAACATCTTTTATATATCGTGGTGAACTCCTAAACTATCAAGATCTCCGGGGAGTTGTTTTTCCAAAAACTGTTCCCCCCCCCCGCTGCAACTTCTTTGCAAAGAAGTAAAGAACAGGACTAGAGGTCACAGGAAGTTTTTCTTTCTGTTTCTGCAACTTGCAAATCTCTGCTGGGGGAAAAAGAATCACAGAAGCTATAAAACCAACAGTCCGAAAGCAGAAATGTGAATGCAAGTAGAAAATGCAAATTGACACCGAGCCCTCTCCACTTCCAAGATTGCTGTTATAGTTTTCTGCTTGGTGGAAGCCAAGAAAGAATGAACTGTGAAGTACAATAATAGCAAAACACCCACACCCACACCCAATAAAAAGTAATCAATCTGTATAGTCTATTTAAAAAATATCTCTACAAATTTTAAGATCACCAGGAGTCTGTGAGTTCTAGTCCCGCCTTAGACATGAAAGTCAGCTGGATGACTTTGGGCCAATCACCAGGAGATAGGGAGTTCTAGTCTCGCCTTAGACATGAAAGTCAGCTGGGTGAGTTTGGGCCAATCACCAGAAGACTGTGAGTTCTAATCCCGCCTTAGACGTGAAAGTCAGCTGGGTGAGTTTGGGCCAATCACCAGGAGACAGGGAGTTCTAGTCCCGCCTTAGACATGAAAGTCAGCTGGGTGAGTTTGGGCCAATCACCAGAAGACTGAGTTCTAATCCCGCCTTAGACGTGAAAGTCAGCTGGGTGAGTTTGGGCCAATCACCAGGAGACAGGGAGTTCTAGTCCCGCCTTAGACATGAAAGTCAGCTGGGTGATTTGGGGCCAATCACCAGAAGACTGTGAGTTCTAATCCCGCCTTAGACGTGAAAGTCAGCTGGGTGAGTTTGGGCCAATCACAAGGAGACAGGGAGTTCTAGTCCCGCCTTAGACATGAAAGTCAGCTGGGTGACTTTGGGCCAATCACCAGGAGACAGGGAGTTCTAGTCCCGCCTTAGACATGAAAGTCAGCTGGGTGATTTTGGGCCAATCACCAGGAGACTGTGAGTTCTAGTCCTGCCTTAGTCATGAAAGTCAGCTGGGTGACTTTGGGCCAATCACCAGGAGACAGGGAGTTCTAGTCCTGCCTTAGTCATGAAAGTCAGCTGGGTGATTTTGGGCCAATCACATTCTTAGCCCAACTCACCTCACAGGATTGTTTCTGTGGGGAAAATAGGAAGAGGAAGGAGTATTAGCTACGCTCGCCACCTTGAGTCATTTATAAAAAATAATAAAGGCAGGTTAAAAATCTTTCTGAGTAGGGTTTGAAGCAGATTAAAATCTACTAGTATAGGGCAGGGGTAGGCAACCTTGGCTCTTTTATGACTCGTGGACTTCAACTCCCAGAATTCCTGAGCCAGCCATGCTGAGGGGAAAGGGAGAGGTTTCCAAGCTGAGCCATGCTGGCTCAGGAATTCTGGGAGTTGAAGTCCACGAGTCATGAAGGGGCCATAGTTCCCCCATGCTGGCTCAGGAATTCTGGGAGTTGAAGTCCACGACTCATAAAAGAGCCAAGGTTGCCTACCCCTGGGTTAGGGGATAACTTTGGAAAATGGGGGAAGAGCTGCAGCCAGGGCAATAAGCAGAAAAAAGGCAACTTAGCCTAAAGTAGGAAGATAGATCTGGCAAACATCTCAGAAGGGACCCTGCCTAGTTTCTAGTGAAGGGGGGAGAAATGTTCTTTTAGATTTGTAAGTTTGATGCCAACTTTGCGACAAGAATCATTCCCAGATGAACTACTTGTACTTTATTGTGTCAGGTTGTTTGGTAACTGCTGAGTTATAAAAGTAAGATTTATTTTCACTTTTTAAAAACAAACCAGCAGTAAAGCAGCTGATAATAGCAATAGCACTTAGACTTATATGCCGCTTCACAGTGCTTTTACAGACCTTTCTATGTGATTTACAGAGTCAGCCTATTGCCCCCAACAATCTGGGTCATCATTTTACCGACCTCGGAAGGATGGAAGGCTGAGACAGCCTTGAGCCGGTGGGAATCGAACTCCTGACAGTGGGCAGAGTCAGCCCTGCAATACTGCATTCTAACCACTGGAGCACCACTGATAAATTAGAAAACAGGTTTTTCTGAACTCTTCTTATCCCAAAATTAGTAAAAAAAAAAAAAAAAAGGAAGTCTGTAAATTTTGATTCAGCCACTTTAATTATACTGCCAAACCCTTTATGAACCTTTCATATTAAAATAACTACACAATCCATCAGAAAATGGTTGCCTACTGTGTTCTATGTGTTCATACTAAAACATATGAAGAAGGATTGCAGGATTTGAGTTTGGCTAGTCTGGAGAAAAGAAGAACTAGCGGTGACTTGATAGCAGTATTCCATTATCTCAGGAGTTGCCACAAAGAAGAGGGGGTCAAATTATTCTCCAAAGCACCAGAGGGCAAGACAAGAAACAATGGATGGGAACTAACCAAGGAGAAGCAACCTAGAACGAAGGAGAAACTTCCTGACAGTTAGAACAATTAACCAGTGGAACAACCTGCCTCCAGAAGTGGTGAATGCTCCAACAGTAGAAATTTTTAAGAAGAGATTGGATAGCCATTTGTCTCAAATTGTATAGGGTCTCCTGCTTGAGCAGGGGGCTGGACTAGAAGACCTCCAAGATCCCTTCCAGCTCTTCTCTTCTCTTCTCTTCTCTTCTCTTCTCTTCTCTTCTCTTCTCTTCTCTTCTCTTCTCTTCTCTTCTCTTCTCTTCTCTTCTCTTCTCTTCTCTTCTCTTCTCTTCTCTTCATTCCATTCTATTCCTTTCCCTTTTCTGTTCCGTTCCATATTCTATTCTATTCTATTCTATTCTATTCTATTCTATTCTATTCTATTCTATTCTATTCTATTCTATTCTATTCTATTCTATTCTATTCTATTCTATTCTATTCTATTCTATTCTATTCCAAAATAAAGTTATGATGGATCCTGAAGAAGGGATTTAAAACCCTTTTCAAAGTTCTGACATCTTCCTTCCCCCATAGTTACATGACCATATTTTTGACACTTGGAAATTGGCCCCTGCTCATTTGACTGTGATTCACAATCCTTTTTCTGGAAATTGACATTTACTGTACTTCTAGTTTCTGGCAAAACAAACCCCATAGCAAAACAATGGGTTCACTTAACAACACCAACATACAACAACCCTCAAAAAGGTCATAAATTGGGTGCAGTCACATGCTGACCAGCTTTATGAGTGTCATAACGTATGACCAAAATTGTGGGCTCAGTTATGGATGTAAGCTGAGTACTACCTGTATCTATTTTTTTTTATTACATCATTTGTGTACCTCAGTCTTTCCTTCTGGAAAGTTGTACTTTCCAATCCTATTGAAATAACTCAAAGAACTCTGGGAATTGTAGCACATTTGATAAGCACCAGATGGGGGGGAAGCTGTTGTAAATCTTTTTACTTTTCTTGCCAAAATTTTTATTCTGTCTATTTAGTTATGGATAGACTGAGGTTTTACCACCCACTTCCTGTTGTTCGCACGTGTTTCATCTTTCCTTTTAAAATATTCGTGGCCACACGCCCGGTTAATGCTCTTAAAAGTGATCTCTTATCTAACTTCCTTTCTGTGTGTGTGAATCTTTGTGAGAACATCAAATTCTTTTTAATTTGTAAAGAGGAACATATTGAGCAAGCTCACCTCAGGAACAAGCGAATTTGTTTGTAAAAAATCGGAATAATAATACGGTTACAATGGTTTTGGTGTGATTGATGAATATATATCACAACAGGCTTACAGGTCGTCCTCCACTTAAAACTATTCATTTAGTGACTAGTCAAAGTTACAATGGCACTGGAAAAAGTGAGTTATGACCATTTTTCACACCATTGCAGCATCCCCATGGTCATGTGATCAAAATTCAGACACTTGGCAACTGACTCATATATATGACGATTGCAGTGTCCCCCAGGATCATGTGATCCCCTTTTGTGACCTTTTGACAAGCAAAGTCAATGGGGAAGACAGATTCACTTTACAACTGTGTTACTAACTTAACAACTGTAGTAATTCACCTAACGACTGTGGCAAGAAAGATCGTAAAATGGGGTACAACTCACTTAAAAACTGTCTCATTTAGGAACAGAAATTCCGGGCTCAATTGTGATTGTAAGTTGAGGACTACTTCTATAAATGACAGTGTTATGGGGGCATCCAAATGTTATTGTTGTGAACGGCTGCTTTGCAGAAATAAACTTGTTGATTTATTTCTCTCTCTAGTAATGAAGCTACATAGGTGAAAACATCAAAACCAATTCCAAAGATAAAAAAATTCCCTAAAGATAGAGGTTTTTGTTCGGTTTTATCTGATTATTAGAAATGAACATATATGACATGTATTATATTAATATAGCCAGGACTGCAAACATTCCAGCCCATTGTTTTTCTAATGAGTTGGAGGTGTTTTTGTAATGGTATGTGGGAATGGCCCTGCGAGACAGATGGAACAGCCACAGCCTTGTTGTCAGGCTAGTGTAGGAGATGATCAGGCTGAGCCTGAGGGAGGGGTCAAACACGTCATCAGTCATGAGTCCCTTCGCACTCACAAGATATCTAAGTTCAGCCCATCATGAATTTGTTATCTGCCACCAAATTGCTTTGACTGTGTTGAAGGAAAAATCTTCATCAGGGTCCAGTCCAAGCCGGGAATAAACAACATGGCGACTGCTTTAGAAAGAAGGTTGTAGTTTATTGAAGTGGAGAGCCAGACAGAAAGATGGCTCTGGAAAAAAAAAACTGACCACATGTAATAGAGAGTGGGTTTTTATACCTTCTTGGGCTTTTGTTTGGAGTTCTTCCTGTGGCATAAATTTTGACCTGAGTTTGAGTGTGCCTTTCTAGTATTCTGATGGTGATGAGTTAATCCTATTATGTCCCAAAGGAGCTGTGGCTGATGACTATTGAATTTTTTGTGTGAGGGATTGTTAATTCTATGGATCTTTCTGTCTAATCTCAGCTTCCTGACTCCAATCTTTCTGACAAGATTATCACATCTGCATTTCTGCAGACCTGGTTTCTGTTTGGGGCAGAGAGACTTGCCGGGGCGGCGGCGGGGTTGGTTTCTGCCTTTAAAATCCTTTGGGGAAATATATTCTGCCTTTTTAATATTTCCCAAAATATTTCTTTCTCTGGATTCTTCCCACAACTGTTAGTAGCTCAGATTCTTATAGATAGCTTAAACTTGCAATACGTTTGAACTGGCTGGGTCTCCTGATTTCTAAAGGGCTTGACCGCTAGCAAGTTAGTCCAGATAGAAAGTGTTCTGTTTCGGCCGAAGAGACATCGAGGCGAGGCAGGAGTAACAAACACAAGTCTTTATTGAGATCACGAACAGAACAGAAGACAAAATGGCGCCATGGCCTTTTATAGCCCCTTGCAAGGGACAGCATCAACCAATCAATGCAAGGCTAGGCTCCCGCCTTGCGCATGCGCACAAGACTGGAGACAGCCTGTCTGGTCCCGGGCAACCACGTGGATTGCCCGGGCCTTCTGCAGCCTCCTGAGCCTGCTGAGTCATTCAGCAGTCCCAGGACATAACAGAAAGCACAACCCAGATGGACTAATTCTACTTCATTGCAAGTTTACAGAAACAGAATCTTGCAGATCTGAAAGTACATTTCTCCCCATTTGCCTTTGCAACCAAAAAACTAGGGAGTTTCTTAGTTGTAAATCTGAGATGTTTGCCATGTCCATATTACTTCTGCAGGCTAAGATGCCCCTTATCTGACGATTCCCTGGCCTGCAGCTCTTCTGCCTGTCTCCCAAGGTTGTTTTCACACAACACCATTATAGTTTTGCCCAAAACTTTTGTGGTTGTAAGCAAGGGAGATAGTTGTCAGTGGTATTTTTATTTACAATTATTCCCAAAGATTTAAAGTACACAAAAGTATTTATAGTTTTGAGCATTGTAGAAGTTTGAAATAAGCAATGACAAGAAACAATGGATGGAAACTAATCAAGGAGAGAACCAACCTAGAACTAAGGAGAAATTTCCTAACAGTGAGAACAATTAGCCAGAGGAAGTTGTGGGTGCTCCAACACTGGATGTTTTTAAGAAGAGATTGGACAGCCATTTGTCTGAAGTGGTATAGGGTTTCCTGCCTGAGCAGGAGGTTGGACTAGAAGATCTCCAAGGTCCCTTCCAACTCTGTTATTCTGTTCTGAAATAGGACAGTGTATTAATAATGAACATGTAACTACTCAAATGTGTAAACTTTTGAGTTTAGGAGGAGAGCAAGTGAAATAATGTATGATAAAGTAGGCTACATTTTCTGCTTATAATATTCAGATAGAACAGTGGAAGAATCTGTGGCTAGAAAGATTGAAATATACACTACGTTATAACCTTAAACGTAATTTTTTATAAAAAGATATCTCATTGGTATAAGTCACCAGAGAAATTGTCTGGAAAGTATAAAGGCACTTCAAATTTAGGTTGGAAATGTGAACAACAAGAAGGGACATTTTATCCTCATTGCTGGACATGTAGGAAATCTTGGATTCAAACACATACATTGATTCAGAGGGCTTTAAAGATTATTGTGCAATTGAAACCAGAGGTTTTTCTTTTGGGAGTGATGGACAAACAATTGGGGGAAAAATGATTGAAAACTGATCCTTCCATTCCCCAGCATTCAGCCAGAACTGAAGATGCTTCTTGGATAAGAAGCAAAACATTTTCAAGAAAAAAACAAAGGCCAGTTGCCTTTTGAAAAAGCACCTTTGGGACATAGTGGAAGATTGTTAACATGTCTCCTCTTAGCCGCCTCTTCCCAATTTCTTTAACCACTTTTCATCTAATGTAGGCTTCAAACTCCTTACCATCTTTGACTTCTTTCACTTCACTCTTTCCAGTTCCTCAGCATTCTTCTTCTGTGACAGTTGGAACTGGATGCATTATAGCCTGTTAATGAAGAAAGACTTATAAAATCTATTGGGACATTTGCATTAAGGCTAAGTTGTAGAAGCTGAGGAACTGGGCTGATTTCTGAGCAGACGTGTTGATCCCCTGTTCGAAAGTGGAACATCCCGTCTTGAGGGACACTTCGGAGATATCTAAGCAACAGCTGGAGAGCCATCTGTCGTGTGTGCTTTAGCAGTCCCCCCCCCATTAAATAGAGAGTGAGACTAGGTCATCTTTCCTCAACTTGGTGCTCTTGAATTGTGTTGTTTCCAGTTCCCAAAATAAGATAACATTTATTGCCACTTTATGTATACACAATACTGTTGAAGGAAAAGTCTTCATCATGGTTCAGTCCAAGCCGGGAATAAACAACATGGCGACTGCTTTAGAAAGAAGGTTGCAGTTTATTGAAGAGCCAGACAGAAAGATGGCTCTGGAAGAAAAAGAGAGAGCACATGTAGGGAGTGGGTTTTTATACCCTCTGGAGCCTTTTTGTTTGGAGTTGTTCCTGTTCCTGTTTGAGGCTTTGTATTTTGACCTGTGTTAATCCTATTATATCCTGTTTTAGAGTTTGGATGGGGTATGTAGATTTTAGGTTTTTGTCTTCTTAATCTTCTAGCTGGGGGCCTCCAATCTGCCTGGATTATTTACATCTGCATTTCTACAGAGCTGGTTTCTGCTTGGGGGAGGGAGACTTGGGGCTATTAAGAAAAACTGGGCATGCTTTTCTGCCTCTTTAAGATCCTTTGAGGAAATATATTTTTCTGCCCTTTTAATATTTCCTTCTCTGGGGGGGGTGTGACTTCCCACAATACCACACACTAAAATTAGGTTTTACAGGATTATATACATGAAGACCAGTGTGGTTTCTTACCTAAAAGGCAACTAAAAGATAATGTAAGAGTAATTTTGAATATAATTCAAAAAAGGTTTTAAAAATGATACCAGCTCTGTCTAATACAGGGGTCCCCAACCTGTGGGCTGTGGCCCATTACCAAACCATGGCCTGCTGGTCACCGGGCCATGGAACAGGCTGGCCGGGGTGTGCATGTGTGTGCATGCACTCATCTCCACTCGCGCTAGTGCCGCCGCTACGCAAACGGGGCACCGTGCGGCAAAAACGGGGCAGTGCTAGCACCCATGTGGCAAAAACGGGGCGGTGCTAGTGAGTGTCACACGGGCACTAGCACTGGCCCATTTGCGTCGTGCATGCTCGCGGCCCCGTTTGTGTGTGCGCACACACACGCGTGTAAAATGCTTCCCCCTCCCTTTTCCTCCATTCCGCTAGCCAAGAAAGGTTGGAGGCCTCTGGTCTAATAAACCAAGAAGGAAAAGGCACAGCCTGTACAATATTACGTGGAAAGTTTGTCTTGACCCATTTATGTTTGCTACTTGGTATAAAATTGAGGCTATCAAAGAATGGCAGACGGGAAACAACACAATTTTACAATGGTGCTAAAACGGTCCAGGGGGTATGACAAAATGAAACAAAAAAACAAAAAAACAAAAAACAAAAAAAAGCGAGCCAACAGGTTCAGATTCCCACAGGGAAAATTACTAAGCTGGAAAATCGGATCGGGATCTGTAACTCCGAGCTATTCCAGTGTTTTTGTGTGACAAAAACATCTTCTGAGGATCCATCCCATCAACCATGACATGAGAAACATTTCTGACAAGTGTTTCAATTGTCAGTCAAGCGAGCCAAGGAAATCTGGCACTTCGCTTAAAAGTAAACACATGTGCATTTTTAAAATGTCACTTCAAGAATATTTAATGGATTTCTGTCATTATTAATGCTTTTGGTATCATTTTTTTTTATTTTTTGGGGGGGGAAAAATTGCACATATTTTTCTGTCACTCAGTTCTGAAGGGTCTGGTTGATTCATAAACATCGTAAGATATCCCCAAGAAATCTCAACATCAACTGACCAAATATAGGAGAACAGGAGCAATACTGCGGTCCACAGTTACAAATAAACCAATTATAGCAGTGATGGCGAACCTTTTAGAGACCGAGTGCCCAAACTGCAACCCAAAACCCACTTATTTATCGCCGGGTGCCAGGTGGGGGTGGCCCACTGGGTGGGCGTGGCTGTGGTGGTCATAGCAGACTGGGTGGGTGTGGCCAAGGTGGGCGTGGTCACCTCGATGTTGATTGTGGGGAGGGATGCCTGTGGGGGCCGGGCAGGGTTGGGGGAGATCCAGGGGTTCTCTGGCAGGTGGGGCGGTGGGCAGGAGGCTCGTCCTGTGGGGTGAGGCGAGGTAAGGCGAGGCAGGGCGGGGGTGCCATTGTCGCAAGGTGAGGCAGGGACCGGGGCGGCTGCTGCCTGACACCATCAGCCCCCACACACAGAGGCCAGCGAGCGCATGGGGACCGACAGTGTCTGTCAGCAGCTCCACAGCCCACCGCCAGCAGTTCAGAGAAGCTGCCTCTGAGTTGGATGGCCGACCGACAGCTGAGGAGGCGATGCAGTGGGTCGTGCCCGGGAAAAGGAGAGCATGCGAGGCCAGGAGGGATGGGATGGGGGGGAGGGAAACCCACCATGCTGGGATGCATCCGGCCACGTGGGACCTCGGTGAGACAGCGGGCGGCTGGTTGAAGAGGGATGGTTGCCATCTCTGGGGCATGGCGCACGTGCCCACAGAGAGGGCTCTAAGTGCCGCCTCTGGCACGCGTGCCATAGGTTCGCCACCACTGAATTATAGGAAAGCCCAGCTTCTCCATTAAAACAAAGTGAAACTTAAAAATATCCTTGAAGGATAATTTCACTTTGGTATTAAGAGCATTTCTGTGTCCATATCAACATTTCTTCTCCTCCAGAGTAGTGTCAAGGTGAGCCTTGAGTGTTTTCTGATCCACTAAGGATGAAAAACTGGGAATAGCATTAAGGCAACTGGACTTCTGTGGGAGAGGACGAAAGCAGCCAGGGTGAACAATTCTTGCTAGTGGGAGAATGGACTGTCTTCAAACTTGAACGGAGCTGGGTGATTGCATTGCTTCAAGCAAAGCAGTGTGCATGGTGTCAATTCAGATGTTCTGCAGATGATTTAGTCATGAGCTAACTTAATGCCCAGCATATCAGATGCCATGAAATTAGATCGGTCCAGAGCTGAGGATGTCACCTAGCCTGGTGATGAAACATTCAGAAGCTAAGGTTCGGTTGCAGGAATTTGTGTACGTCTAGTTTAATGAAAAGAAGGACTTGGGATGATATGATAGCAGTCTTCCAATATCTCAGGGGCTGCCACAAACAAGAGGGACTCCATCTATTTTCCAAAGCCCCGAACAGGACAAGAATGGATGGAAACTAACCAAGGAAAGAAGCAACCTAGAACTAAGGAGAAATATCCTGACAGTCAGAACGATTAATCAGTGGAACAACCTGCCTCCAGAAGTTGTGGGTGCTCCGACACTGGTGGTTTTAAAGAATAGACTGGACGACCATTTGTCTGAAATTGTGTAAGGTTTCCTGATTCAGCAGGGGGTTGGACTAGAAGACCTCCAAGGTCCTTTCCAACTTTATTATTCTGTTATTCTGTAAACAGCAAGCCTGGAGAACAAACCCACCATCAATAGGTCCAGAGCTGATTGTAAACTGGTACAAATATCTGAATGGAAGTGCCTGTAGTATTGAGGAGGATAGGTGGGCTGATTGCACAAAATTAAAAGCCAATGAACAGTTTCACTCTCCATAAATGTAAGAAAGATGCCAACAAAAGATTTAGGTATCTTCTCCCAAGGACGGTTATTCACCACCCTTGTCAAGAGCTACTGCCTGACTTCTTTCTTAGTCAGAATGTCAAATGAGCCACTGAGAATTCATGGTACATTTTTTTTTTCTATTTAAAGAGGTTCGCTGCAGAAAGTTAAAATCAGTCCCGGAGAAAAGCTTTGGTTGCTATGAAATAACCTTTTCAGGCAGCAAAAAAATCTACAAATGCCAAAGAGCAGGCAGATGCCTTTAAAGGGGCTGGGGGAGCAAGCTGTTGATATCGATTGTGTTGAAATGTCGAAGGAAGGAAGGAAGGAAGGAAGGAAGGAAGGAAGGAAGGAAGGAAGGAAGGAAGGAAGGAAATTAAAGAAGAAGGGAAAAGAAGGAATTAAAGAAGGACCGAAAAGGAAAGGAAGAAATGAAAAGAAAGAGGGATAAGGAAGGGAGGGAGGGAGGGAGGGAGGGAGAAGGAAAGAGGGAAGGAGGAAAGGAGGGAGGAAAAGAAGGGAAGGAAGGAAATTAAAGAAGAAGGAAGGAAGGAAAAGAAGGAATTAAAGAAGGAACAAAAAGGAAGGAAGAAGGAAGAAATGAAAAGAAAGAGGGATAAGGAAGGGAGGGAAAGAGGGAGAAGGAAAGAGGGAGAAGGAAAGAGGGAAGGAGGAAAGGAGGGAGAAAAAGAAGGGAAGGGAGGAAGGAAGGAAATTAAAGAAGAAGGAAGGAAGGAAAAGAAGGATTTAAAGAAGGAAAGAAAAGGAAGGAAGAAGAAAGAAAGAAAGAAAGAAAGAAAGAAAGAAAGAAAGAAAGAAAGAAAGAAAGAAAGAAAGAAAGAAAGAAAGAAAGAAAGAAAGAAGAGTTTCTAGCTGCAGATGCTTGTTTGGGGGGACCAAAATCCCATATTTTTAAAATGTTTAAAATGCATATAAACAAGGACAAGATTTGTGTATCAAGACTTCCTTTTCTGCACTCTTCTGAAGACACCTCAGCATGCCACCACTGTATATTGTCTTCTCATTGCCGGATCCAATCTGGGTCGGTCACCAGGACCAGAGTTTTAGTCTTCAGAGCTTTTGGACTCCTGCTGGAGCCCATCCTCAGGGAGCTTCTCTCTCTAAACCCAAATGTGTTTAGTCCTTGTGTTTGGACCCAAAGTCCCTGATCGCCAGTCACACCGACAACAAACAACACACCAGTTTGACTGGGACGAAGCCGAAGTCACTGGCCATGCCAAAACCCATCAGGCACGTGAGTTTATTGAAGCCTGGCATTCTATCAATGGATCCATCAAGAAACACATTGACCCTATACCAGGGGTAGCAACCTTGGCTCTTTTATGACTCGTGGACTTCAACTCCCAGAATTCCTGAGCCAGCCATGCTGAGGGGAAAGGGAGAGGTTTCCAAGCTGAGCCATGCTGGCTCAGGAATTCTGGGAGTTGAAGTCCACCAGTCATGAAGGGGCCATAGTTCCCCCATGCTGGCTCAGGAATTCTGGGAGTTGAAGTCCACAAGTCATGAAGGGGCCATAGTTCCCCCCATGCTGACTCAGGAATTCTGGGAATTGAAGTCCGCAAGTCATGAAGGGGCCAAAGTTTCCCCCATGCTGGCTCAGGAATTCTGGGAGTTGAAGTCCGCAAGTCATGAAGGGGCCAAAGTTCCCCCCATGCTGACTCAGGAATTCTGGGAATTGAAGTCCGCAAGTCATGAAGGGGCCAAAGTTCCCCCCATGCTGACTCAGGAATTCTGGGAATTGAAGTCCGCAAGTCATGAAGGGGCCAAAGTTTCCCCCATGCTGGCCCAGGAATTCTGGGAGTTGAAGTCCACAACTCATAAAAGAGCCGAGGTTGCCTACCACTGCCCTAGAAGCAACGTACGAACCAATAAGGAAGTGGATTATACGAACCACCAATCAGTGACAGAAACACCACGCCCACCAGCTGAATTTTGCACCTCACACCAACCAGTCAGAACTCCTAAGACAAGAACTAGTCTTGTGTTTCAACCAGCCCTGTGACTCAACCAGTCAGCAGACCAATCATGCACCCAGAACCTACATAAACGAACAAGACATTTCACCCAACCCCCCCATCCCCCACTGAAAATGTTACCTAGTTTGGTAATGAAACATCTGGTCGGTCTTGTCCAGTAGATCATCCTTTTCACTTGCAGTTCTTGTCTTATGACTTCTGACTGGTTGGTGTGAGGTGCAAAATTCAGCTGGTCGCTTTAACGACTCTCTAGAACGAAGGCCAATGACCAGCTGTCTGCAAGGAGTATAAATCCTTCCATCCTTCACCCTCCAGTCAGAGCTGAAGAAGCTTCTGGGATGAGAAGCGAAAGGTCTTCAAAGGAAAAACAAGAAAGTCCAGTTGCCTCCTGAAAAAAAGCAGCTTTGGGATAACCATGTTACTAATTTAGCAACTGCAGTGATTCACTGAACGAATGTGACAAAATTGTAAAACGGGGCAAAACTCACTTAACAAATTTCTCACTTAGCAACAGAAATTTTGGGCTCAATTGTGGTCGTAAATTGAGGACTGTTTATACTTGACATTCCCTTTACCTGTTTAGGATGGGGAAAAAAAATCATTTCAAAAGCCAGCGAATATCGAAGAAAGTCCCCGGAGAACTGGCAAAATGAAAATGTCAGCTACCGTATTGTTTGGCCTTTAGCAACATGCAACCTTTTCTCCTTCCTTGTGTGGCTTCTGTATGAGTGATGTTCAGTTTTAGCTTTGAAGGAAAAGTATGGGCGTCCTCTGGGAAGCCGGAATGTAGCTTTCATGCCAATCTTTGAGGATGTCCAGATTTTGGCAATGAAAACAGTTGCAGAGAAAGATTCCTCTTTGTGATGTTTCTTAAAAAAAAAAACTTCTCCTGTTGAGATTTTAAGATGTCTGCTCATCCCCCAATTTCTTTTTGGACCTGAAATCCTTCCTTCCTTCCTTCCTTCCTTCCTTCCTTCCTTCCTCCCTCCCTCCCTCCCTCCCTTCTTTCCTTTTCCTTCTTTCCTTCCTTCTCTATATCTGCTCACACTCCTTCCATTTCTTCCTTCCTCCCTCTCCTTTATTTCTCTCCTTCCTTCCTTCCTTCTTCCTTCCTCCCTCCCTCCCTCCCTCCCTCGATCCCTTCTTCTTTCCTTCTTTCTTTCCTTCTCTATATCTGCTCACACTCCTTCCATTTCTTCCTCCCTCCCTCTCTCCTTTATTTCTCTCCTTCCTTCCTTCCTTCCTTCCTTCCTTCTCTATATCTCCTCTCTCTCCTTACATTTCTCCCCTTCCTTCCTTCCTCTCTCCTCTATTTTGCTCCTTCCTTCCTTCCTTCCTTCCTTCCTTCCTTCCTTCCTTCCTTCCTTCCTTCCTTCCTTCCTTCTCTATATCTCCTCCCTCCTTCCATTTCTCCCCTTCCTTCCTTCCTCTCTCCTCTATTTCCTTCCTTCCTTCCTTCCCTCCCTCCCTCCCTCCCTCCCTTCCTCAGCTGTTAGCCATAAACAATGGCAAGTTTCTTAAACCGGTGTGACTATACAGGTAGTCCTAGACTTATGACCACAATTTAACCCCAAATTTTTGCTGCTAAGCGAGACAGTTGTTAAGTGAATTTTGCCACTTTTAATGATCTTTCTTGCCACAGTTGTTAAGTGAATCACTACAGTTGTTAAGTTAGTAACACGGTTGTTAAGTGAATCTGGCTCTCCCATTGACTTTGCTTGGCAGAAGGTCGCAAAAGCAGATCACATGACCCCGGATCACTGCAGCCGTCCTAAAAACGAGTCAGTTGCCGAGCATCTGAATTCTGATCACATGACCTATGGGGATGCTGCAACGATCATAAGTGTGAAAGACGATCATAAATCACTTTTTTCAGTGCTGTTGTAACTTCAAATGGTCACTAAACTGTTGTAAGTCAAGGACTACTTGTAGGATCTGAGTAATGTAGTTTAATATCTATTTATGCAGAAATAAAAAGAGGATTCCACAGATACCCCTTAAAAAGACTACCTATGATACTGTCCATTTTCTTGAGTTTCTTTTTAGGCCTGAAATATTTCTTTCTTTCTTCTTTCTTTCTTTCTTTCTTTCTTTCTTTCTTTCTTTCTTTCTTTCTTTCTTTCTTTCTTTCTTTCTTTCTTTCTTTCTTTCTTTCTTTCTTTCTTTCTTTCTTTCTTTCTTTCTTTCTTTCTTTCTTTCTATCTTTCTTTCTTTCTTTCCTTCCTTCCTTCCTTCCTTCCTTCCTTCCTTCCTTCCCTCCCTCCCTCCCTCCCTCCCTCCCCTCTCCCTCCCTCAATCATGGTAAAATTAATCAGATTTCAGTAATGTCACTCTAACCTGGCAAGGCAGTAAAAAATTCAAAGAGATTTTCATTCCCTTTTTTTTTTTTAATTTTTTTTTTAATTTTCATTCTTTTCTTTTTTTTTCTTTTTTAAAAGAATACTTTTGGATGTTTTGCTAGGCATTACCGATTTCCTAAACCCGCGTGGATTGATTTATACACACATGGCTCCGGCAGCCTTTTTGAGGTGATGTCATCACAGGCACGTTGTCATTTGCTAGGGTCACGTTGTGTTGCATGTGATGCTGCTGATGCAGAGAATCAGCTGTGATATACCAGCAAGAACATATAAGTTGGAGGGAAGCGCCTTTATTAACTGGTGCCTTACTTTCTTCACGCTAGAGTCAAAACGTGGAGATTGAAATCTCAAAACTGAGCAGGGGTTAATTCAAATTAATCCAAGGATGAGTATATAGCATCACCTGTCCTTCTCTTCGTTGCATTCCACGCAAGTAATTGTGGGTCGCTTGCTGTCTTTTCCCCTTCGTGTGTCTCAAGGGTTCAAATGGGAAGATGTCGTGTTTTGTACACATGTTATAAGCTTTTGCGGGAAAGGGGGGGAAATCGCAACAATCAAACGTTAATCTCAGAATAAATAAAATAAACAAATAAAACTCAGAAATAAAGCGTCCGATGGCACTGGGACGCACAGCAATGATGAACATGAGCCAAAGAGAGAAAAACAAGGACATCAGCCTAGCAACCAAATATAGTTCACTTCGCTCTCTCGTGTTCCCCGTAGCCATCTAGGGTTGTGAAAGTTGGACCTGAAAAAAGCAAGACAGGGGGAAAAATGGACTCATTTGAGTTGTGGTGCTGGAGAAGTTGCCTTCATAAGTTGTGGGAGCTTCATCACTGGAGGCTTTCAAGAACAGACTGGATTGCCATCTGTCAGAAATGGTGTAGGGTCTCCTGCTTGGGTGGGGTGGGGGGGGGTGTTGGACTAGATGACCTGCAAGGTCCCTTCCAACTCTGTTATTCTATTCTATTATCCCATTCCATCCCATCCCATCCCATCCCATCCTATTCCCTTTTCTGTTCCATTCCGTATTCTATTCTATTCTATTCCATTCCATTCCATTCCATTCCATTCCATTGCATTTTCTCTTCTCTTCTCTTCTCTTCTCTTCTCTTCTCTTCTCTTCTCTTCTCTTCTCTTCTCTTCTCTTCTCTTCTCTTCTCTTCTCTTCTCTTCTCTTCTCTTCTCTTCCCTTCCCTTCCCTTCCCTTCCCTTCCCTTCCCTTCCATTCCATTCCCTTCCATTCCATTCCATTCCATTCCAAAGACTCCTGCATATTCCTTGGACAGTAAAGGTGATTAACAAGCAAGTACTGGAGCACATAACACCAGACATGTCCCTGGAGGGCAAAATCATGAAACTGTGTCTCACTTATTTTGGCCATGTCATTCACTGGAGAAAGCAATTATGCGTGGAAGCAGTAAAAAGGAACCAGGCTGCCAGAGAACACGATGGCTGCACATCATCAAAGCTGACACCAACCAGAGCATAGAAGAAGTCAAAGAAATAGTGAAGGATGTGGAGAGACCCGGCCCAGAGAATCATCAAGAGTCGGACACAACTGAATGGATAACATCATCATCATCACTCTCAGAAATCACACACCCCTCCATGCATCATTCTTGAAACTTCTCTTTATGATAGGTGTATCAGCAGAAGAGGACTATTAGGGATCCCGTCTAAGAATTTCGGATAGTGGCCTCCAGCTTTTGGAATATTCTCCTGCTCCCTTTTGGCTTTCCAGAAGAATCTTAAAACCTGATTCTGTTGGATGGCAGACCCCAATGGAGTGCTCCAGGTTAAGGGTGGCTAAATGGGTAGAGAGAAGATATGAATAGAATAGAATAGAATAGAATAGAATAGAATAGAATAGAATAGAATAGAATAGAATAGAATAGAATAGAATAGAATAGAATAGAATAGAATAGAATAGAATAGAAAAGGAATAGAATAGAATAGAATAGAATAGAATAGAATAGAATAGAGAAGAGAAGAGAAGAGAAGAGAAGAGAAGAGAAGAGAAGAGAAGAGAAGAGAAGAGAAGAGAAGAGAAGAGAAGAGAAGAGAGAATGGAATGGAATGGAATGGAATAGAATGGAATAGAATAGAATAGAATAGAATAGAATAGAATGCAATGGAAGAGTTGGAAGGGACCTTGGAGGTCTTCTAGTCCAACCCCCTGCTCAAACAGGAAACCCTATACCATTTCAGACAAATGGTTGTCCAATCTCTTCTTAAAAAGGTCTAGTTGGAGCATTCACAACTTCTGTCCATGTCTCCTGTATTCTCGGTTTTTAGTCTCTATTTAATCTCTCTTAATTTTAATGGCATTCAGTCTTTATTTAATCTCTCTTAAGCAACAGAAGAAAAAATATTTGTAGCTCAGGGTTGAACTGTGGGGCACTTAAGTGTTCTCTGAGCTCGGTTCTTTCTTGCCGACATTTCATTATCCAACTAGGTTACATCAACAACGCTGGACGGGAGTGGTGTTTGCTCTCTGTTTATGTACAAGTGGATTGCCCCGTCAGGGTTGGTGGGAGCGTTCCTGGTGGTTCTTCAATTAAGCTGTTCTTTACTGTTTGATCGTTTGTCTGAGTTGCTATTTCCTTGATTGGGGTTTTATTTACAGCTTGGTTGTTGGTGTAGTGTTAATCTTGCTGAATCTCTGCTTATCTGGGTGTTGATTGCTGGCCAGGAGGTATTTTGGTGTTTTGTTTCCGTTTTAGCTATGTCTTTTGAATGGTATGTAGATGTTTATTTCTATATGCCTGTTGTTAGATGAGCAAACCCCGGTCTCTTCTAGCACTGATGATGCTACCTAGTAGGGTTATTCTTCAGCATTCTTCAAAATGAAAAAGGTCTTCTGCAGTCACGACATAAGCCCAAGACTGAAAATCAGGCTTGTCAGATGCTATATTTTTTCTATCCTGCTCTATGGAGTAGAGAGTGGGTCTCTGACAGAAGGCCACCTGAAGAGACTAGAAGCATTTGAAATGTGGATTTACAGGCGGCTGTTACGTATAAGCTGGGTGGACAAGATCAGAAATGAGGAGGTTTTAAGCCGCATGGGAAAGCCAAGGGAAATCATCAAAACAATTAAAAAACGAAAGTTAGAATATTTCGGACATGTGATGCGACACCCAGAAAAATACGGCATACTCCATTTAATCCTCCAGGGAAAGATTGAAGGCAAACGAGGTCCAGGCAGAAGAAGAACATCATGGCTTCAAAATCTAAGGGACTGGTTTGGACAAAACTCAGCAGCACTTTTTCGTGCGGCTGCTGATAAAAACAGGATCGCCAACATCCGATAATGGATATGGCAGAAGAAGAAGAAGAAGAAGTAGGGTTATGAAACGTCTGCAAGAAAACAGTCAGGCTTGGAGAGCACCAGGGACCCCACAATCGCTCTGAATTTTAATTGTTTTATATTATCTCTTTTGTAAGCCACCCAGAGTCACTTTCACATTGAAACGGGAGGCATATAAATTTAATAAATGGAAAAAAATAAGTAAAAATCTCTTGAGGAGTCAGTTTTCCTTCAGTGAGGTTTGTCTCTCTATGGAACCCTCAAACCGTGGATCGCTTTGCCTTGCCTTCTAAGTCCTTCTCCATGAAGACCGATCTTTTGGGAACGGTTCAGCCGTTTGCAAATGTTTGCCAGTCCCATCTGCTCCGAAATGCCAAAAGCACAGTTTGCATTCTGTCGACCGTGTTTGGAAGGGAACGCCTGCCTTTTCGGCGGGCTGCGTTTCCAGTTTTGACAGAGAAGGACCTTCTGTGGCATTCATGCCATCTGCTCCAAGGTTTCATCACGTTTTGCTCAGTCGCCCGCGATAAGGAGGCAGGCCCGTGGACCACAGAGAGAGAGGGAGGATTGATTTCCCACTGCTGAAGAACCGTTGGTAGAGCATCAAGGGAGGCAAATGGCTTTCGCTCAAAGTTTGTTTGTCTGAAACTGTGACCATTTATGGGCCGGCCATATGGAGCCCGTCAGCCTGTCACATGCTATTATTGCCTTTTCTTGCCATTGTTTGGTCAGGCCCGATTTGCGGTTAGTGTTATTATTTTTTTTTTAACGGTGTGTGTTATCTGTGCGTACAGAGGAACAATCAAGGGTCATTTCAGCACCACTTTGTCTGGAGTGGTTGAGATTTAGCTACTAAAAACAATGCCACTTTGCAGCTTGTAATGCTTAATAGAGGATGCGTTAAAGGCGCCGTGTCAATTACCCTCCCCAGAACAGATGGCAAGAAAGGGAGGCTTTGAATTATTAGCCCTTCTCTTCAGTATTTCATTTTGGTTTTTCACACACACACCCCATGATCACATTGCCTGCGATTTTGCAATCGTTCCCTATTAAACCTTGGGTTCCTGGTGCGGTCTGATCTTGGTAGTTTGCTTGTGGACATTTTGTAGGTAACATCATTGTTTCTAATGAGTGTGGGGTTTGCTCCAGGTTTATGTTCATTATAGCTTGTCGTGCCTGTGTTGGTGGGAATGCGATTTTCTCCTTGGTAGTTCTAGGCTGTTTGTTAAGATATTATAGAATAGAATAGAATAGAATAGAATAGAATAGAATAGAATAGAATAGAATCTGGAAGGGACCTTGGAGGTCTTCTAGTCCAGCCCCCTGCTCGAGCAGGAGAACCTATACCATTTCAGACAAGTGACTGTCCAGTCTCTCCTTAAAAACCTCCAGTGATGGAGCACCTACAACTTCTGGTGGCAAGCTGTTCCACTGGTTGTCCTCACTGTTAGGAAGTTTCTCCTTAATTCTAGGTTGCTTCTCTCATTGGTCAGTTTCCAGCCATTGTTTCTTGTCCTGCCCTCTGGTGTTTTTACAGAACATTTTGATGCCTTCTTCTTTGTGGCAGCCCCTCAAATACTGGAATACTGCTATCATGTCTCCCCTATTTCTTCTTTTCTTTAGACTAGCTAAACCCAAGTCCTGCAGCCATTCTTCGTATGTTTTAGTTTCCAGGCCTTTGGTCACTGGAAGTTTTTAAGAAGAGACTGGACAGCCATTTGTCTGACATGGTATAGGGTTTCCTGCCTGAGCATGGGGTTGGACTTGATGACCTCCAAGGTCCCTTCCAACTTTATCATCATCATCATCATCGTCTTAGTTGCTCTTCTCTGAACTTTTTCCATTTAAATGTACTCAAGATTGATTTACAGATAGTCCTCAACCCACGACCTCAATTGAGCCCCAAAGATTGGCTGCTAAGCAAGACATTTGTTACCTTTGCCCCATTTTATGACCTTTCTTAGCACAATCGTTAAGTGAATCACTGGAGTTATTAAGATAGCAACATAGCTGTTAAGTGAATCTGGCTTCCCCACTGACTTTGCTTTTCAGAAGGTCGCAAAAGGGGATCACGTGACCCCAGGGACACTGCAACCGTCATAACTGTGAGTCAGTTGCCAAGCGTCTGAATTTTGATCGTGTGACCGTGGGGATACTGCAACGGTCGTAAGTGTGGAGAAACAGTCATATGTCACTTTTTTCAGTGCGGTTATAACTATGAATGGTCACCAAACTAACCGTTGTAAGTAGAGGACTACCTGTATTGCATTAATAGACCAGCCTTATCACAAGCTCTGTGAGAGATGGCCCAAATTACAGGTAGTGCTTGACCTACAACTATTCGTTCAGTGACCGTTCGGAGTTACGACGTCACTGAAAAAAGTGAGTTATAGCCATTTTTCACACTTATGACCGTTGCATCCCCCCCATGGTCGCGTGATTTACATTCAGATGCTTGACAACTGTTTCATATTTATGATGATTGCAGTGTGCCGGGATCATGTGATCACCTTTTGTGATCTTTTCACGAGCAAAGCAAAGACAATGATGGTGCTTACCGCAAAGAGGTTGAGGGATTGGTGAACTGGTGTAAGGAAAACAGCCTGGTTTTAAATATTGGAAAAACCAGAGAGATCATTGTCGATTTCAGAAAAGGCAGGCACAGCCACACTCTTCTGTGCATTAATGATTCACCTGTGGAGATGGTTACCAGCATCAAATTCCTGGGTGTGCAGTTAACCAGTAGGCTGGCTTGGTCGCTCAACAGCGAGACCCTGGTGAAGCAGGCACAGCAGGGCCTGCATTTTCTGCATCACATGAGAAAAGCACATCTTCCTTCCCCTGTCCTCACCACTTTCTACAGAGGGACAATCGAGAGCATCCTGTCATACAGCATCATAGTCTGGTTTGGAAGCATCACTGCTTCAGACAGGAAGGCAGTGCAGAGTGGTGAGGACGGCAGAAAAGATCATTGGCAGTTCCCTCCCTCCCATCCAGGACACGGCACAGAAGTGTTGCTTGAGCAGGGTCCGCAAGATGGTCTGGGACACGACACATCCTCTTCACGACCTGTTTTCCTTGTTACCTTCTGGGAGGAGGGGGCTTCATGGTATCCAAAGCAGAACATCCAGATTCAGTCACAGTTTTGTTCCATACAGTATTAATCTTGTGAACTCTAAAGCTTCCTCCCTCCGTTATGTATTCAAGATGGACAGTGATTAATATTTACACGTTACTTATAGGTAAGGGTGTAGGTCTATACATATGTTGTATATAGCATGTTTTAAGTGTGTGTTGTGTATGTGTACACCTTGAGAGCAAGCAACTAAATTTCATTTTTAATGTGTGCCATTGTGCCCATAGTAAAAAATGACAATAAAGGTTATCTAATCTAAAGTCAATGAGGACATCAGATTGACTTAACAACCATTTTTACTAATTTAACAACTGCAGGGATTCACTTAACAAATGTGGCAAGAAAAATTGTAAAAGGGGGCAAGACTCACTTAACAAATTTCTCACTTAGCAACATAAATTCTGGGCTCAGTTGTGATCGTAGGTAGAGGACTATTTGTAATCCATCCCTTGAGCGTGAGCATTTCTAGCGAGTAAGGATGGCAAATTCAAATAAGTTCGAGGCTCAAATAAACACACGAAGACACAGATGGTATGAAACATACATCTTAACTTTCTTTCTTTTTTTTTTTTATTGTGTGTGCTTTATTTTATTTTTATTTTTTTACACAAATGGAATGGATGCGTCGAGTATCTATACTTCACAGGAGTGAAAGCTGTCTAGCGTATTTGTAAACTCCACTTCCGATTCAGAGTAAGCCCACCCCACAAGATTACATCTGAGTGAAGAAACATCCGATCAAAGCAAGTGAAAAGAACGCAACGTACAGAATGTCATGACTCGTTAATGTATGGAGTCGTCAAATTCAACACAGAAGAAAAAAAACAACAATCCTGTTTTTTTTTAAACGTAATTGAGAAAGACCGAATTTGCCAAGATTCCACATTGCCATTTGTTTCAAAAATGAGGTCCCAAGAAAATTAAAGCCCTGCTTTTTATGGCTAGAAAGTGTTATTTGTCTGTCTAGATTGGCAACTGTCTATGTGCCCTACACAAATAAGCATGTTTTGGGGTTTCGCTATTCTCTCCTAAGTCAAGAGCAAGTCTAATATTTCCAACCAACTCATGATTTTTGTCATCAGAGTTGGGATGGAGTTTCCATCTAACTTGCTTGAAGAGCAAATCCAGATGAGCCGAACATGGGTTTTACTTCTTGAATGGCTAAAAACTTGAGTTTTTCAAGCGGTTTGATCCTCAGAAAGTTTTCTTTAAACCTTCCTGGGAAAATGTGACATTTTTTAAACGCTCGCAGGAACTTTATAATTATTTAACTGTGTTGTCCTACAGCAAGCTTTTATGTAGAACCTGTCCTAATTCCTTTACCTTTTCTCTTTACATGAAAAAATATTAAAATATTTAATTGAATGTGCAAATTCCCATTTTGACTCATTTATTTGTGAATGAGATGTTTACTCCATCTTTATTATTTTATAACTAACTCAAAGCAGGAAAAAATACCTAATACTCCTTCCTCCTCCTATTTTTTCCACAACGACAATCCTGTGAGGTGGGTTGAGCTGATAAAGAGTGATTGGCCCACTCTGACCCAGCCCGGCCTTTTCCAAGCCTCCGGAGCCTGGATCCATGGCCGCGGAATGATTTTGCGCCCCCCCCCCAGTAGCCCGATCGGGGCTGGAAAAGGCCTCCGGAGCCCCGATCGGGCTGCTGGGGGGGGGGCTGCAAAATCGCTCCACGGCCATGGATCTGGGCCAGTGATGGCGAACCTTTTAGAAACCCAGTGCCCAAATTGCAACCCAAAACCCACTTATTTATCACCGGGTGCCGGGTGGGCGTGGCCACGGTGGTCATGGCAGACTGGGTGGGCAGGGCCAGGGTGGCGGGGGCCAGTCCCTCGCCATCTCCGGGGCATGGCACGGGTGCCCACAGAGAGGGCTCTGAGTGCCACCTCTGGCACATGTGCCATAGGTTCGCCACCACTGATCTGGGCTCTGGAGGCTTGAAAAAGGCCTCCGGAGCCCGGATCGGGCTGCTGGAGGGCTGCAAAATCGCTCCGCGGCCATGGATCTGGGCTCCGGAGGTCTTTTCCGGGCCTCTGGAGCCCGGATCGGGCCGCAGGGGGCTGTGGACGCGTCCCCTGGTCTCAGATCAGAGCGGCAGCAGGAACCGCGGCAGAGAGGAGACAGACCTTTTCCAGGTGAGTCCCGCGCGGCAGGAAGGGATTACCTGTACTCGCGCTGGCAGCTTAGAAGGAACCGGTTCTTCCGTTCAAACAAAGGTGCCGGAACGCCGTTCCGTGCGTTCTACGACAGAAAAAAGCACTGAGAATATGTATTGTTATTAGGGGATTACAACGATGGTTTTCCAATCGTTTCTGGCACTGAAACATTCCTGTGCAGTATTGCCTCTTTTGAAATTGCCAGGACGAGCCCGTCGATGAAATGGTAGAATTGGTGAGCGGTATAGGTCCGCGGATACGTAAATAATTTAAAGACTATTTAAGGCAATATTTCATACATTCACTTGGAAAATGGAACATCCCACTTTCTTAAGACGCAGGATACAGGTGAGTCATAATGGGGAAGATTAAGGAGAGATAATCAAAAAAAGGTGGGGTGGCCAAGTGGCTGTACATATTGGTTTAATTTCATGCCCGTGTTTTCCTGCGGAAACTGGTTACAGGTAGTCCTCGACTTATGACCACAATTGGAATCAGAATATCCCTTGCCAAGCAGGAGGGTTGTTACACAAGACCTGTTTTGCCACAATTGTTAAGCGAATCCCTGCAATTGTTAAGTGACTCACGTGGTCATTAAGCGAATCTGGCTGAGGAATTCTGGGAGTTGAAGTCCACAAGTCATAAAAGGGCCAAGTTTGAAGACCCCTGCTCTAGAGATCTTTAGAGATTTTAGAGATCCTTTTCTCAGTAAAAAGTAACCCTTAAAATGGTGTGTGTGTGTGTGTGTTGGTGTTGGAAAGGGTTTTTAAGGGAGAGCTGTGTGGGCCAACTAACCAAGTTTCTGTTTCCTAAACCGCATCATTTTCTTTCTAAATAATAATAAAAAAGGAGAACAAGTACAATGAAAAATAAAGGAATACGAAAAATGGACAGTTTGGAGGACATGTTAGGTTTATAAATATGGCTTGTAAACAGAAAGTTCAATCAGGTTTGTCAGCATATATGCAGCAAGATGGTTTCTCACTGGTTGTAATCTATGGTTGATTTTTTTGGGGGGGGCTGTTTTTTACGCTGTGACGGATGGTGCTACAACTCTGTAATAATATTGTGTTAAAGATTGTGTTTTAAAAAAATAGCACCTGGGATGTGCTCCAAGAGCAGTGTTTCTCAACCTTTGCAACTCTAAGATGTGTGGACTACAACTCCCACAATTCCCCAGCCAGCTGTGGGAGTTGAAGTTGGAGTTGAAGATGTGTGGACTTCTGGGAGTTGAAGTCCACACATCTTAGAGTTGCAAAGGTTGAGAAACACTGCTCTAAGGTATTTCTCTAAAGCAAGGGTCTTCAAACTTGGCATGCTGGCTGAGGAATTCTGGGAGTTGAAGTCCACAAGTCATAAAAGGACCAAGTTTGAAGACCCCTGCTCTAAAGCATTTAGAGTTTCCATCCCATTCAATCACGTCTCACATCTTGGAAATTACTGTGATGTGAACAATTAACATCTGGATTGCTCTGAATTTTAGCACCGATAATATCCAGGATATCTTCTGTTCACAACTGCAAAAGGTCATTGTGCATTCATTTATAGCAGGGGTCTTCAAACTTGGCCCTTTTATGACTTGTGGACTTCAACTCCCAAAATTCCTCAGCCAGCCTGCCTGGCTGAGGAATTCTGGGAGTTGAAGTCCATAAGTCATAAAATGGCCGAGTTTGAAGACCCTTGATTTATAACTTTGGAAAAATTCTGCTTCTACCTAGATTTGCCAAATATCCACCAAAGAAGGTAGGGCGGTGTCATCCCACCCACGCAAATGTGGAAAAAATTAGGAAAACCTCTGACCTGACCATACTTATTTTTCAGGAACTTGACTGTACGGCCTTGTCCTGCAAAAGTAGAAAGTCCATTGCATCTGAACGGAATAATTTTTTAAAAAAGAGCTTGATTTACTTTTTAAAGAACCTTACCAACCCTTTAGGAGAGACTTAAATTATAATGATACGTAAGTCCTTGACTTACAACCATTCGTTTAGCGACCGTTTGAAGTTACAACGGCACTGGAAACGTGATTTATGGCTGTTTTTCACCTTCCTGGCTGTTGCAGCATCCTCATGATCACATGATCAAAATTTGGAGGCTTGGCAACTGGCAGGTGCTTATGTCAGTTGCAATGTCTCAGGGTCCTGTGATCCACTTTTGCGACCTGCTGATAAGCAAAGTCAATGGGGAAGCCTGATTCACTTAAGAACTGGATTACTAACTTATCAACTACAGCGATTCTCTTAACATCTGTGGCAAGAAAGATCCTAAAATGAAGCAAAACTCACTTAACAACTGGCTTGCTTAGCAGCAGAAACTTTGGGCTCATTTCTGGTCATACATTGAGGACTACCTTTGGAAGCTGTAAGATTTTTTTTTAATCCAGAATCCATATGCACCATCAAAACCACAGCCAAGCAGGTACAAATGTTCAAATCTTCGACATTTTTCCTCTTCTCTTTTGATTGTTCCTAACAGAGAGAGATTACATTATGGATTTTAGATTTTCTCATTCACGGGTCAAGCTGACAATGTCAGCCTTTAATGGATTTTTATGCTCCCCAAAGTATGAAATGTTGCAACCTTTAAAGCGTAAGGGAGCTGGTTCGTTTCGGCTTGGAAGAAAAATCCTGCAATTAAGTGGAAGTTTAAAGGTTCCCTGAAGGATGAAATGAAAAAGAAAATACCTTTTTTTATCGCCTTCCGGGAGCATTGAAAAGGACTAGATTTTATATCTTTTAATAAGATGGCCTCTGTTTCTTACTATCCCTTACTATTCCTGGCCAAAAATACACAGTTGGTTACTAGAATCTACAAGTAGTCCTTGACTTACAACCATTCATTTAGTAACCATTTAAAGTGACGACGGCAATTGAAAAAAAGTGATTTATGACCGTTTTTCACATGTTTGCTGCGGCATCCCCATGGTCACGTGATCGGATGCTCGGCAACTGACTCGTATTTGTGACGGTTGCAGTGTCCTGGGGTCACGTGACCCCGTTTTGCGACCTTTTGACAAGCAAACTCAATGGGGAAGCCAGATTTGTATAACAACCACGTTACTGACTTAAACAACCGCAAAGATTCACTTAAGAACTGCGGCGAGGAAGGTGGTGAAGTGGGACAAAGTTCATCTAACAACTGTCTTGCTCAGCAAGAGAAATTTGGGGTTCAATTGTGGTCGTAAGACGAGGACTACCCGTACTCAGTTGCACTTAAACGTAGACTCCTTTCCCAATCAACATCCACAGATGTAAGGGAGAGGTTTGAATGAATGGACAAAGGAAGCTGTTCCCACATAAAAAGCATTCAGGGGACATCCAACCCGTTTCCCCATAGAGGATAGAAAATGGTGTTTTTTTTGTAAATCTCAATAACGTCTGCGGGAGAGATGACCTTTGCACGGATCCCTACCTGTCTCTAGGTTTCCATAGATGCTTATCTGGTTGAGGTGGATTCACGGGATACTCGAGAAGAACAGAGCTACCGTTTGGGACCTCTTGAAACTGTCAAAAGGACAAAACTGATCCGCCTCCAGACATGAAACAAATGGGAATGCAAATCGTAAGGAGAACAAGACCCCTTGTGAGTTTATTATAGCTTTCTTTCTTTCTAAGTCTTCCTCTCCTTCCTTCCTTCCTTCCATATATTTATTTTTTGTATACATTTTTCTTTCTTTCTTTTTCTTTTTTCTTTCCTTTTTTTCTTTTCTCTTTCTTTCTTTCCTGTATAAACTTCCTTCCTTCCTTCCTTCCTTCCTTCCTTTCCTTCCTTCCTTCCTTCCATATATTTATTTTTTGTATAAATTTTTCTGTTTATTTGTTTCTTTTTCTTTCTTTCCTTTCCTTTTCTTTTTCTTCTTTCTTTCTTTCTTTCCTGTAAACTTCCTTCCTTCCTTCCTTCCTTAAATTTCTTTATTTCTTGTATAAATATTTCTTTCTTTCTTTCTTTCTTTCTTTTTCTTTCTTTCTTTCTTTCTTTCTTTCTTTCTTTCTTTCTTTCTTTCTTTCTTTCTTTCTTTCTTTCTTTTTCTTTCTTTCTTTCTTTCTTTCTTTCTTTCTTTCTTTCTTTCTTTCTTTCTTTCTTTCTTTCTTTCTTTCTTTCTTTCTTTCTCTTTCTCTTTCTTTCTTTCTCTCTTTCTTTCTCTCCTCTCTCTCTCCTTCCCTCCCTTCCTTCCCTGCAAATCTAAACATAAAGCACAAACCCTATTCAAAGGGAAAAAAGAAAAAAAGTTACCGAAGTAACCAAGGACTTGTGGACAACCTGGAAAGCATAGCACAAGGCAGAATAGTACATTTACCACTAGATTGGTTCTCCTAAAGATATGCATGCTTAAGAGAGAAACAAACTGTAACAAAACAAAACAACTGGTGTGAAGGTTAGAAAACAGCTAAATGAAAAACGCACAGGTTTTTTTTTTTATTGTTTGCTTTTTTGCTTCAGGATGGTAACGAAAAGTGCTGAGCCCTGGTCTTGAATCAAGACTTTTATGCTGATGTGAAAGTAAGCCATTGTGTCCAAAGCTTTGGATTTATTTTCTGCAGATTTATGCAAAAACAATTCCAAAACTTCCGACACTGACTGATTTCCATTTATTTTTGTAAGAAAAAAGTTTCTAGCCCTTTTGATCTGGTATATAATTCAACGAAATCATCCCGATTGATTGACTTTCTTTTTCTTTCTTTCTTTCTCTTTCTTTCTTTCTTTCTTTCTTTCTTTTTCTTTCTTTCTTTTTTTTTCTTTCTTTCTCTTTTTCTTTCTTTCTTTCTCTCTCTCTCTTTCTTTTCCTTCCTTCCTTCCTTCCTTCCTTCCTTCCTTGTGTTTCCCCTGCACTTAGCGTGCAGAAACAAAAATGTACTTAGGATTTTCCCACATTTACTTTAAACAGGTTAATAATTTAGCGATTGTAATCAGTTTGGTTTGGCAGAGCAAGTTACATATGATTTTTTTTTAAAAAGAGGATTTCCATGTCTCTCAGTGCCACCATTTTGCACAGAACTCAAAACCCTCAATCTGACTTAACAAAACACAGTTGCTGCGTTCACATAACATGCTCTGTCCTGACAAACCAGTAAACCATATTATGGTGTAACATGATTCTACAACATGCTAAGACAATAACCCCCTTAGAATGAGGAAAGTCATCTCTGCCCCCCCCCCCAAATAATTTTAATCTAGTCTCTCATGTTCCTCAAATCCAAACAGCAAGAAGTTTTGGAAAAAGCTCTTTGACTTACTCTCTCTTTTTAAAAATGGGAATAATTCAGTTTTGGGAGGCTGTTTTAAGGGCAAACAAGTGGTTATAGACACCTTGCATTTTGTGAAAGTGCTACATAAAAGTTCAAATTCCCGCTTGTATTGCCCTCCGTCCAAGAGCTTTCTGATTAATAGTTAGTCTTCGACTTACGACCATTTGTTTTAACGCCAGTTAAACCATCCTTCAAGTTATGACAGTCACACCTCCTCTGCAGTCACATGTTTGCAATTTGGGTGCTTAGCAACCAGCTGGCGTTTATGATAGTTGCAGCAAATTGATGTCACATGATCACAATTTGTGATCTCCCCAGCTGGTTTCCGACAAGCAGAGTCAATTGGGAAAGCTGGATTCACTTAAAGACCGTAGTAAAAATGGCTGCAAAATCGGGTCTGGTGACGTGATGATTTGTTTAACGACTGCATCGCTTAGGGCAGGGGTAGGCAACCTTGGCTCTTTTATGACTCGTGGACTTCAACTCCCAGAATTCCTGAGCCAGCCGTGCTGAGGGGAAAGGGAGAGGTTTCCAAGCTGGGCCATGCTGGCTCAGGAATTCTGGGAGTTGAAGTCCATGAGTCATAAAAGAGCCAAGGTTGCCTACCCCTGGCTTAGGGACTGAAATTCTGATCTCGATAGTAGACATAAGTCGAGGACTACCTGTAGTTCTTTTTAATTCTGCTGTAATATATTTGTTCAGCTGTTTTCCAGGGCACATACGTTCCAATAAAGTTTGGAATTCCAATATTCACAGGAGTTAAGTTTCAACTCAGGGAAAAAAAACACCACAGTATTGAAAACACTTTCTTTTTGTAAAGTACATGAGAGAAAAAAAAATCATATTTGCTCTTAAAATATCCTTCCCAATTAAAACCGCACTCTTGTTTGATACTTCCAAAGGTATGGAAGTATTAGGGCAGAATTAATTTTCTATCCTCTGAAAAACCATTTAACAGTTAAGACTAATTTGAGATCAATCTGGTTTTGACAGGCTGAGTTGAGACAGAATTATTTCTCTTCTTTCCAGCAATATTCAACAATTCAAACAACCGCTTAACAGAGAATTTGGAAATATAGAAATTCAGGCTTAAGAAACACTTCTAGGGGGTTGCATTAACATATTAAGGCTGCAGCCCTGAAGCATCAAGAACAACATTCTGGATAGGAGAAATAAGATTTTATTTCCATTTTTTTTTCCTGAGTTGTGATCTCAGAAAGAAAAAAGGAACTTGGAAAGAGCAGAAACTGTTACTTGGCTAGGGTTTAGTTTACTGCTTAGTTGTTCTGCAAATTGGGGTGTTCTGTGAAGAAAGTGAGTTGTTCTGCAAAGTGGATTATTCCGTGAATCAACTGAATTGTTCGCTGAAGGTAGCTTTTATGCTCCATAATTAGTAAACAAAATTTCTAGAAGATTGCTACAAAGTTGAACTTCTTGACTTTTTAAAAACATGAAATGCATGCTGATTTTCAAATGAATTCTTTTGGTTGATTCCAAAATCTGCTCGTGTAATATTTTGTTTATAACTTTACCAACTACCTTAGACCAATTATTGGCTTTTTATCAACCACCCCTACTGGCAAATTCTCTATAAACCATTATGGAAAAGCTGGTAAGAGATGTTATAATGGCAGCTGCTTAATTAAAAAAAAATATAAACCAGAAATTACATTCAAACTGCCCCAATAGTTTATTTATGGGAGTGAGGGAAATGAGGGTGGGGTGGGACCCTTTTTAACAAAAAGATATATTTTAGGCGTATTATGCAAAGTAAATTTTGGTTATCTAAAATAAAATAGGAATACATGAGACCTAAGTTGCTAAATTCAAACAAAGAGGACAAACATATAGAAGTAAAAATTCTTAAGAAATCTACCGGGGAAAAAATAAAGAATGAAATAGTGCAAATTGAAAATTCTCCTTTTGCATTCTCCCGCCAGCCGAGGTGCAACATAATTCACCTTTTGATGGCTTAATCTTTACAAAATGTCTCACAAAATAATTTTGTTACCTATAGAAAGCCTATACATCAATATAGATTCTTTAATAAATTATCCCATCTTTAAGTGCCTTCTATTTTCATATAAATGATAATATAGATAATTAAAATAAAATGTAAAGCTTTCCCCCCCCCCCCAATTGTACCGTTCTTCTTGGTCAAGTTTTAAGTACCCTGAATGTTGCGTGTCCATGTGAACGCACTTCAATATGAAAGCTTTCCTTCCCAACAAACCACATTGAATGACTGAGATCCAGATGCAACAGTGGGATCTGAAGTTGAAAGGGGGGGAGAAATTATGCTCCAAATTGGATTGGGATGGGGGGGCAGGAAGGAGAGATATGCATAGTTATATGAAAGTCGAGGTGCTGCAAATACAGTTGTACTATGATCAAAAGGAAGTCCCCGATCCAACATCTGGGAAAATTAATAATAATCATAATAAAAGCATTCAAGGTCTCAGCAGAGTCGGTGGCTTTTGGGTGAGATTCTGCAAAGCCGCAGGCCGTTCAGCTCTTCCTCCAGAGATGCGTTAGGTAGGACTTGTGACCACATCCACTTTACTCAAAGGATACGTCCTGTAGGATTAAGACACCCAGGAGATTTTTTTTTTTGTGTGTGTGTGTGTGTTTTCAGTCACCAAGAAACACACTGAGCTGAGCCATTACAGGCTGGAAGGGAGGCAGCGGATTGGTCATTTCTGCCTCTGGGTTCATCCTTACAAAGCTGTGTGGTGGAGCACACAGAACAGTTTGTGCTGTGTGGCGTTTGGGTATGTGTGTATGAGAGAGAGATTTAATATGGCAGACTTGTTTTGTTTGTTTTTTCATATAAAATGTTCTTTCTTTTTTCTTTCTCTTTATGACCAAATCAGCGTCCTTCATGGCTTCCGGCAGTTTGTGTTGTATGTTCAGAAAAATAATAATAATAATAATAATAATAATCACATCGACAGCAAGAAACGTGAAAGTAATTCCCCCCCCCCCCCAGCCCTCCCCAAAGCTTCCAAATAAGTTAGGATTAAATTTTCTTCTAAATACTTCTCCGTTTGGGATCAGAGGCGGCTTGGCGAGTTTATAGCTTTTCCTTAGAAGGAATCCAGATGAAGGAATCCGACTGTTCTTCAATCACGAGTTTGGTTTGGTTATATATATCTTCTAAGGTATCTCCCTGGACAATTGCTAGAGGGAGGAAAGCAGATTTTATCCCTTTTCAGAAAAAACACTGGTCAGTGTTTTAGTATCTATCGGTCTGATATGGAACAAAGCTTCGTTTTGAACAGGGAGGAAACCTACAGCTTGAAAATTCATTTTTTGGGGGGGAGCTGGTCAATGAAACGCTTGCAAGCAAACAACCAAGCTGAGAGAGCACAAGAACACCACACTTGGGTATGTCTCTAGTTTAATGAAGAGAAGGACAAAAGGGGGACATGATAGCAGTGTTCCAATATCTCAGGGGTTGCCACAAAGAAGAGGGAGTCAAGCTATTCTCCAAAGCGCCTGAAGGCCGGACAAGAAGCAACGGATGGAAACTAATCAAGGAGAGAAGCAACCTAGAACTAAGGAGAAACTTCCTGACAGTTAGAACAATTAACCAGTGGAACAACCTGCCTCCAGAAGCGGTGAATGCTCCAACACTGAGAAGTTTTTAAGAAGAGACTGGACAGCCATTTGTCTGAAATGGTATAGGGTTTCCTGCCTGAGCAGGGGGTTGGACTAGATGACCTCCAAGGTCCCTTCCAACTTTATTATTATTATTATTAACCCTGAGCTACAAAAATTCTCTGGTGTTTCAGCACAATTTATTGGGATCCTAGGACGTTTTGAATTGATTATCTGTACAGCGTATCACTTATTTTTTACTGTAATGTTTGGGGTGTATTTATCTATTTTATTTAATGGTTTATGGAGATTCTTTGAAGACGTTTCATGTGTTTCCTTGAAGACATTTCGCTTCTCATCCAAGAAGCTGACGAAGCTTCTCGGATGAGAACCGAAACGTCTTCAAAGAAAAACAAGGAAGTGCAAGTTGCCTCTTGACAAAAAGCAGCTTTGGGACATTTTATTTAATTATTTATCCAGTCTGACTGAACACAGAGTGGATTGTTGCTTGAACGTTTGGAGAGCTGGGAACATTCAGAAGAAATATGCAAAGCTAGGCTGATCGTTGTCTTCTCTCAAGGGAAAAAAAAAAAGCAACTTGTACACAGCTGTATTTACGATACTACAGCTAGTCCTCACTTACTGACCACTTGTTCAGTGACTGAACTTACAATGGCGCTGAAAAAGGAGACTTAGGATGGTCCTCGAAGTTACAGCCATTGCAATGCCTGTGTGAACATGTGATTATGATTTGGATACTTGGCAACTGACGTGCATTTATAAGGGTTGTGGTGTCTCCCAATCATGTGATTGCCATTTGCGACTTTCACAACCGTCTTCCCACAGAGTCAATGGGAAAGCCAGCAGGAAGTCGCAGGTCATGATCATGTGTTGTCGTGCCTAATAATTGCACTGCTCGGTGATGGAATTGCTGGCCCCATCTGTGGTCAGTAAATGAGGACTGCCTGCACAACTCATTTCTCGTTCCTTATCCTCAAAATGTTACCAGGAATAAGTGACGCACTGCTTTCTCCGTCATGCAAAAATAAAAAGGAAGCCTTTTCAAGCGTACCTGTAAAATATTCTCCAAATTCTTGTTCTAATTTCATGGCGCGTTCATAGGTTTTCTTGGCCTGGTCCTCTGTGAGGCGTTTATTCATTTCCCTGAAACACAGTTTGAAAGCTCAAGTAGGGAGATATTCAAGCAACATTTCATTTGCCCTTGGCAGAAATAAACACGAAGCGATAAATATCACCCCCAAATGGCCGTAAATGAAAAATAATAATGCTGTAGTTTCTGCAGATATTTCAGCACAAGGGTCATTCTTGCTGCAGTTAATACATGTAAAATTAAGTATATACAATCTTTCTCATAGTTTCCTCCTGTTATGCCTAACACAAACAGTTCTGGCTTAAAATCTATATGTTTTTTAGTCATTTTCTCCGACCATACGTGTATTTTTGACCAAAATCTTTTAGCTTTAGGGCATGTCCACCAGATAGGATAATAAGTACCTAGGAAAGACCCAGGTTTTAATCCATCCACAGTCATGGACATTCAGTGGTTTGCCTTGAGGACAGTCAGACAGGCCTACCTTACAAGGTTCTGGGATTCAGACAAGAAGAACCCTGATTTAAGTCATGGAAGCTCACTATGTGACTGGACCAGTGACACGGTTACAGCTTGACCTACCTCACAAGGCTGTTGTATGGGAGGAAAAAAAAATAGAGGGAGTATTATGCATGCTGTCTTAACTACCTAAATCTCCTTACATACGGCCTTCTATGCTTTTAATATTTTACAAGTAGTCCTTGACTTACAACAATTCACTTAGTGACTGTGTTCAAAGTTACAACGGCACTGACGTATCACCAGTTTTCACGCGACCGTTGCAGCATCCCCATTGGTCACGTGATCAAAATTCAGCTGCTTGGCAACTGACTCCTATTTATGACGCTTGCAGTGTCCCGTGTGTGTGTGTGATGTGATTCCATTTTTGTGACCATTTGTGACAAGCAAAGTCGATGGGGAAGCCAGATTCACTTAACCGCTGCGGTGTTACTAACTCAACAACTGCAGTGATTCACTTCATAACTGAGGCAAGAAAGGTTGTAAAATGAGGCAAAACTCACTTAACAACCTATATATTACACCGCTCTTTATGAAAGAGGCGGGAGGTTCTTAAATATGACACATAAATAAATAATAGGAAAGTGGGATGCAACACTAACAAAACTAATGAAATAAAATGTTAAGATTTTTCGGGGATAAGATCCCTTTTCTCTCCAGCCCTCCTTTTTCCTCACAGTGCACAGGGAAAATATTCCTAAAGTTATAACATCAGAGCTTCATTGGTCCAAGGCTGTTTTCTACAATCTATTTCCAGTGAATAAATATCCTCAGCCCAAAAACATTAAGAAAAAATCAGTGTTTTTCTGCCACTGAGCGTGTAGCTTCTGCTTTGCCAGTGAGAATCACTGCATCTTACCCATTATCTGAAATTATTGTGTGTGGTTTCTGGGTCATGGGACATGGCATCCCTTCCAGGCATTGGTTAATTTTAGAAACTCAGTGTAAACAAACAAATAAATCCAATTAAAAAACTCCGGCTTTGTCACAGAAGCAGGCTGGCCCAGAGTCTGCAGAAAAATCTCCGTGTGTTTGGAGGAAATTACAGCTAGTCCCTATGACTGTTCGCTTAACGATGGTTCAAAGTTACAATGGCCTCAGAAACAACAG
This sequence comes from Azemiops feae, assembly GCA_023970755.1. Lineage (NCBI taxonomy): Eukaryota > Metazoa > Chordata > Lepidosauria > Squamata > Viperidae > Azemiops > Azemiops feae. The sequence goes on along the minus strand of JALGBA010002337.1, from coordinate 62,859 downwards.
CTTATGACGTATCCTTGAAGTTAGGACTGCTGTTGCATCGCCCCTGCGATCACGTGATTGCATTTTTAAAAATTGCAGTGTCTTCTGGTAACATGATCGAGGATCTGTGATTTTTTTCCAACCAGCTTCCCACACGCAAAGTCAATTGCGGAATTCAGATTTGCTTAATAGCCTCGCGATTCACTTAACGATCACACGATTTCGCTTAACGACCAGGGTAAAAACGGCCGCAAAATCAGGTTCCATCACGTGGTGACTCGCTTAGCAACCGCACCACTTAAGACTAACGTTCCAGTGCTAACTGTGGTCGTACATGCGTTGTGATGCATAAAGGTTTGGGTTGAGAGGATCACGCCAGTTCCCATGTGCTACTTTGACCTAACTCTGTTGCTTGCTGAACTATCCATGAGCATGGATGAAACACACAGAAAGAAAAAGCAGCAAACCAGAACTGTGGGGGGTGGGTGGGTTTCTCCATCTCAGATCCCACCTGAACATTGCTGTGATGTTTTTCTATGCGAGACAGAATCGAGCTATTACACAATCTAAGGATTCACACAGAATAACTTTACTTCGGCTCTGCTACTTCAGATATTACTAAGAGCAGGGTGGGAAAGAATGTCTGAATATGCGAGTAACATCTTGAATGAAAAAACCTATCATGATAAGCTAGGTGAGAAACCCATCAAGTGTCACCCTAGAGCAGTGGTGGCAAACCTATGGCACGGGTGCCAGAGGCGGCACTCAGAGCCCTCTCTGTGGGCACACGCGCCATGCCCCGGAGATGGCAACTGTCCCTCTTTAACCAGCCACCTGCTAACTTGCCGAGGTCCCACGTGGCCGGATGCATCCCAGCACAACTGGTTTCCCTCCCCCCCCCGTCCCATCTCTCCTGGCCTCACATGCTCTCCTTTTCCCGGGCACAACCCACTGCATCGCCTCCTCAGCTGTCGGCCGTCCGTCCAGCTCAGAGGCGGCTTCTCTAAACTGCTGGCGGAGGGCTGTGGAGCCCCAGAGTGCACCGGTCGAGGGGCCGGCAGGCTGTGGCTGCTGACGACACTGTCAGCCCCCATGCGCTCGCTGGCCTCTGTGTGCGGGGGCCGACGGTGTCAGGCAGCAGCTGCCCCGGCCCCTGCCTCGCCTTGCCCTGCGACAATGGCACCCCTGCCATGCCTCACCCCACAGGATGAGCCTCCTGCCCACTGCCCCACCTGCCAGAGACCCCCTGGAAATCCCCCAACCCTGCCTGGCCCCCACAGGCGTCCCTCCCCATGAGCAACATCGAGGTGACCACGCCCACCTTGGCCACACCCACCCAGTCTGCCATGACCATCACAGCCACGCCCACCTGGCACCCGGTGATAAATAACTGGGTTTTGGGTTGCAGTTTGGGCACTCGGTCTCTAAAAGGTTCGCCATCACTGCCCTAGAGAATCAGCACATACACACTTCCACACCCAGGAAAAGCTGCCCTATGAAACAGTCTCTCTGTACCCCATTGTAGCTGCCCCTATAGGGCAAAAGGTCTTTCAGTGTTATTATTACCGATAACTATTTTGTTTGCTTCCCTTTATGGGGAGGAAAGCTTCTCACAAGGTCACAACACCAATTCCTTCTGCCTCCATGTTCCTCAGATAAACACACAATGAATAAACGAAACATCCCTACAGAGTCCTTTGTGTTCTCCGAGTTTGGCTTTTTTTCTTGCAGAAGTTTCATTACCCAGCTAGGTACTTCTTCGGTGCAGCACTGATGATGCTAACTAGTTGGGTAATGAAACATCTGCAAGAAAAAAAGCCAAAGTCAGAGAGAACCAAGTACCGCAGAATTCAAGACTGAGCTACAAATATTCCTGTTCTATTGCCACATTACTAGCCCTTTTCTGGGTTCCTGATGGCTTTGAACACCAGAATTTATTATCTTCTGCTTCCACACTCATGCATACTGTATGAACGCAACGCAGAAATACAAATCCTCGCAGGAGGAGACCTGAGTCCTAGGAAGTGTGGGAAGAATTTATAAATGTTAGAACTGTGTTAGAACTATTGTATAGGGAATCATATGGTAACCAACCCAGGTCTCCAAAAAAGGTTAACAGCCTCCAACATCCTTTAAACTCTCAGGAAACACAAGTATTAATTAAACACTTATTTCAACTGATGCAAGCGAACACCCAAAACTCAACACATGAAATGTGAACATAATTATAACACTCACAGTTCAAACAAAGAGACCCGATTCGCATCACTTGATTTGATCAACCCCATTCTCTGGGGTCAACATGTACACACAGCCAAGCCCCTCAAGTATCACCCTAGAATCAGCACGGACACACTTCCACACCCAGGACAAGCTTCCCTATAAAACAATCTCTCTATACCCCACTTTCTCTGTAGCTACCCTCATAGGCAAATCTTTTTGCTTTGGGAAATAAATAATTCTCCTTTCCTCACAGCTGTCTGGATTTCATTTTTATTCATTCCAGCTGGGGATGGAGCCCCAAATTATTTTTCTGACAAAAGTTCCACCAGGTGGTCAGAAAGCAGATTGGAGAAGACAGTACTCACATCAAAGGCTCCCACGATCTAGGTTTAATGAAGATTGCAATAGGGTAGAGTTGTGCAACTTGAAGCCGTTTAATTGCGTTTCCTGATACATCAAGGATACAGTGCTTGCCCTAGTGACAGGAAAGGAGGAAAGGTTTACATTTGAGGTGAGGGTGGCATTTAGAGGGGGAAAAAAAATAAAACTCACAAGGGTGGGCCAGAATAACAGAGTTTTGAAAGGGAGCTTGGAGGTCTTCTAGTCCAACCCCCTGCACAGGGAGAAAACCCTATACCATTTCAGACAAATGACTGTCCAATTTCTTATTAAAAACCTCCAGTGTTGGAGCACCCACAACTTTTAAAGGCAAGCCATTCCAGTGATTAATTGTTCTGTCAGGAAGTTTCTCCTTAGTTCTAGGTTGCTTCTCTCCTTGATTAGTTTTCATCCATTAGTTTTTGTTCTGCCTTCTGGGGCTTTGGAGAATAGATTGATCCCCTCTTCTTTGTGGCAACCCCTGAGTTATTGGAACACTGCTCTCATGTCATCCCCTGGTCCTTCTTTTCGTTAAACCAGACACACCTAATTCCTGCAACTGTTCTTCATATATTTTATCCGCCGGCCCCCTTAATCATCATTGCTGCCCTTCTCTGCACTCTTTCTAGAGCAGGCATGTCAAACTCGTGACGTCACGTGACGTCGCGCGACATATCGGAGCTTTTTCTCCATTGCCGGCAATGGGGTGGGCGCGGTTTTGGGATGACGCGTCCGGCCCGTGGGCCAGCAGTTTGACACCCCTGTTCTAGAGTCTTTCTAGAATCTCAGCCTAATGATGATCCTATCTTTTGTTGAAAACCTCCAGTGATGGAGCACCCACAACTGTGAAAGGCAAACTATTCCACTGATTAATTGTTCTCACTGTCAGAAAAGTTCTCCTCAGTAACTCTCTAACATGAAGACATTTTCCAAACACATACCAGCCCTCTTCCAAAGTGGTTTAAAAAAATGGGCGGCTCTTAATTCAGGTGATGGCGAAAAGAAGGGTCTGTTTTAGCCTACATGGGCCAGCACCCTCCTGGTAGGTTGTGAACAAGAACCATCATATTGCATTTCCAACTTTAATTGTCTGTTGTAATATTAGCCTTCAGGATCTGGCCTTCTAGAGAGCAGTCGGGGTTGATCTCTTCTAGGACTGACCGATTTGATCGCCTTGCAGTCCAGGGGACTCGCAGGAGTCTTCTCCAGCACCAGAGTTCAAAGGCCTCAATTCTTTGGCGCTCAGCCTTTCTTATGGTCCAACTTTCACAGCCATACATTGCAACTGGGAAAACCATGGCCTTGACTATACGCACTTTTGTTGGCAGGGTGATGTTTCTGCTTTTTAGTATGCTGTCTAAATTTGCCATAGCTTTCCTCCCCAGGAGCAAGCGTCTTTTAATTTCTTGGCTGCAGTCCCCATCTGCGGTGATCTTGGAGCCCAGGAAGATAAAATCTGTCACTACCTCCATTTCTTCCCCATCTATTTGCCAGGAATTGAGAGGGCCAGATGCCATGATCTTGGTTTTCTTAATGTTGAGTTTCAAGCCCACTTTTGCACTCTCCTTCTTCACCCGCATCAAGAGGCTCTTTAGTTCCTCTTCACTTTCTGCCATTAGAGTGGTATCATCTGCATATCTTAGGTCAGGGGTAGGCAACCTCGGCTCTTTTATGACTTGTGGACTTCAACTCCCAGAATTCCTGAGCCAGCATGGCTCAACTTGGAAACTCTCCCTTTCCCCTCAGCATGGCTGGCTCAGGAATTCTGGGAGTTGAAGTCCTCGAGTCATAAAAGAGCCAAGGTTGCCTCCCCCTGTCTTAGGTTGTTGATATTTCTCCCATCAATCTTAATTCCAACTTTTGATTCATCTAGTCCTGCCTTTCTCATGATGTGCTCTGCATATAAGTTAAATAGGCAGGGCGACAGTATTTAGAAGGCCAGATCCTGAAGTTGAAACTCAAATACTTTGGCCACCTAATGAGAAGGAAGGACTCACTGGAGAAGAGCCTAATGCTGGGAAAGATTGAGGGCAATAGAAGAAGGGGACGACAGAGAACGAGGTGGCTGGATGGAGTCACTGAAGCAGTAGGCGTGAGCTTAAATGGACTCCAGAAGATGGTAGAGGACAGGAAGGCCTGGAGGAACGTTGTCCATGGGGTCGCGATGGGTTGGACACGACTTCACAACTAACAACAACAACAATATTAGCCTTATTGTTCAGTCAAAAATAACTTGCCTTTCATATCTTCCTTATCGTCCCTGCATAGGGAGCGCTTCTACTTCTGATGTGTGGGGAAAATATTTGTAGTTCACGTTAAGATGAGGGATCCTTGGTGCTCTCTGAGCCTGGTTGTTTTCTTGCAGACGTTTCATTACCAAACTAGGTAATATCATCCGTGTCAGTGCTCTAGCACTGATGTTGCTATCTAGTTTGGGTAGTGAAACTTCTGCAAGAAAACCACCAAGCTCAGAGAGCACCAAGGACCCGTCATCTCAACCCTGAGCTACCAATATTCCCCATTTATTGAAAATATTTAAACCTGTTTGGGAAAATCTCCTCGCAATTCCGGAAAAATGTATTCTGCTGCAAAAGAGGCTTCTGTTTTTCTGCCTCATTCTCAGGAAGTTTGAGAAGGTCTTTGAGGCAATGACTGAAGCTGATTTTAGGATTTGAGGGTGGAGAGGGGGACCAGGAAGGCTGGGAATGTCGCTTGTGATATCTTCTTATCAACTCTATGGTTTCCCTAGTTGCTTATTCTTTCAAGCTAAGAAAACTGGTAGTTTCTGGTTGATGTTTTCTTTTGTTACTGAATGGAGAGACTTTCACATATCCTGGGAGACATTTTATGCAACGAAAGGTAATTTGCCCTTAATTTGTAATTAAGATAAGTGCAGCAAAACCCAGTCCCTAGAATTTTATTTAATTTTTCTTCTCCTTTGTGGGAATTTCTTTTTTTTGAATAAGAATGGCTAGGGGAAAAATATAGAAGAAATGTTTGGCCCTATGTTAGTAACATTCACCCAAGAAGATTGCTGTGGAATACAATGTGTTATTTGCATCGTTCCAGGTAGTCCTCGATTTACGATTGTTGATTTAGCAACCGCTCAAGGTTACTATGGCACTGGAAAAAGTGACTTACAACTGGTCCTCACACATGATCATCGCAGTATCCCCATACAGCAGGGGTCCCCAACCCCCGGTCCTTGGACCAGTACCGGGCCGCAGCATGCCAGCAACCGGTCCGCACAAACAAGGAAAGCCCCAAACACAGGATGCAGGCAGCAGACAAAACCATGCCCCCGCTCCGGTCTGTGGAAAAACCTCTCTCCACATAACCGGTCCCTGGTGCGGAAAAGGTTGGGGACCTCTGCCATACAGTATCCCCATAGTCATGTGATCAAAATTTGGACAGCTTGGCAAACAGTATATATTTATGATGGATACAACAGCCCGGAATCATGGGATTGCCACTTGTGATCTTGCCAGCTGACTTCTGACAAGCAAAATCAATAGGGGAAGCCAGATTTGCTTAATAACTGTGTGATTCACTTAATAACCACAGTGGTTTACTTAACAACCGTGGCCAAAAAAGGTACAAAATTGGGCAGGACTGATTCCAGTTGTAAGTCGAGAACTGATTCCAGTTGTAAGTCGAGAACTATCTGCAAATGGAATTCACGTTATAATTACGAATGAATTATGTATTACGATCATTCATCATTAGGTTAGGAATTATACTGACAGAAATCATATCCTTTTCTATGCAAGCTGGTTCTGGGCTTTCCTCAAATTAAAGAAATCCAGACCTAGAACCGCATTTCATATAATTCAATAGGATAATAGTACATTCTGCATTTGTACCATCTGGGTCATTTACCCTTTCGGCTACAAATCGCACGGACTGCACGCTTGTCCCATAGAGATTATCGTTATACTGGCCGGCTTCGATGAACTTGTGCTCTTGAATGTCTTTTTCCATTTGTTCTCTGGAGATGACAAAGTGGTAATCTCGACCATCCACTTCATAATCGCGCTTCGGTCGGGTGGTATCTTGGGGGTGACAAAAAATGAGAGAGGTTTTGCTACGCGAACCAAGGCCTGTTCAATTTATTTTGTCAGAAATACAGAATAACAGAATTGGAAGGGACCTTGGAGGTCTTCTAGTCCAACCCCCTGCTCAAGCAGGAGAGTCTATACCAGGGGTAGGCAACCTTGGCTCTTTTATGACTCGTGGACTTCAACTCCCAGAATTCCTGAGCCAGCATGGCTCAGCATGGAAACCTCTCCATTTCTCCTCAGCATGGCTGGCTCAGGAATTCTGGGAGTTGAAGTCCACGAGCCATAAAAGAGCCAAGGTTGCCTACCCCTGCTCTATACCATTTCAGACAAATGGTTGTCCAATCTCTTCTTAAAAACCTCCAGTGTTGGAACACCCACAACTTCTGGAGGCAAAGCCATTCCACTGATTAATTGTTCTAATAATCAGGAAGTTTCTCCTTGGTTCTAGGTTGCTTCTCTCTTTGATTAGTTTCCATCCGTTGCTCATTTTATAAGAGTTTCAGAGAGAGGACAATGTTACATCCCCCAAAACCAAGAAAGCTGAGTTCCTTCTAAACAGTTTCCTTTATTGTTCATCACTTGTAGACAGCATCTTGCCAAACTAAAGCAATTGCTGGCATTATTGAAGACATGCAGGCAATCCCCGACTTACAACATTTCATTTAGTGACCATTAAAAGCCACAACAGCACTGTAAAATGTGACTTATGATTGTTCTTCATAGTTGCCACCTTTGCGGCATCCCCATGATCATGTGATCAAAATTCAGATGCTTGGCCACTGGCTCGTATTTACGACGGTTGCAGTGTCCTAGGGACATGTGATCCCCTTTTGTGATTTTCTGACAAAAATGGGGAAGCCAGATCCACTTAACAACTATATTACTAACTTAACAACTGCAGTGATTTACTTAACAACTGCGGCAAGGAAAGTCGTAAAATGGAGGAAAACTCACTTAACAAATGTCTTGCTTAGGAATATAAATTTTGGGTTCAGTTGTGGTCGTAAGTCAAGGACTACCTGTATTCTGAGAACTTTTAGGGAGGAGCTGTCTTAACTCTCTTCGTCCCTACCAAATTATCTAAACTTCGTTGTCTCTTGTTCCTCTGGAATGCAGCTTTTCCTTCCTGGGAATCCAGACCACATTCCACCACAGATCAGAACAATTTGCACCTGATTCTAGCCAGGAAATATTGACAGAAACACTTCCTGACATATTTATTACTTACGTGGGACGCAGGAGCCAAATTTGTCAGGAAACTCAGATATCAAATCATCATTTATCCGATCTTTCATTGGGCCAAGGATAATAACCGGCCTGGTGTAATTAACTGAAATGCAGAAAGAAAAGACGATGGCGATGGGTAGCTTTGTAACAAGCACTGATGATGGGTTGATGTCTAATATTTAATTTGGGGAGATATCAATGGAATGCCATCAACTTGGATTATGCACGTAGGTTTAATAAACGGAACGAAGGACAAATAATATTTCCTAAAAGAAAACAGGGAATTTCATGAGATGCAAGTGAGCGTGTTCTTCAGAAGGCTTGATGGAATGCTTCTACGTTGAATTGTTCTCCAAAAGAGGTAATGACCATTATTTTTTTGCTATTAATCTGGGTTTTTCTGCTGGAAAACAAAGGCTAAATAGTGCAATCATGAAATCTAGCAAGGTCCTTCTTACAATATAAGGGACATTGGGCAAATTAGTTTTTTTTTTTTTTTTTTTAAACCTTCCTGTTTCATTATGTTCTTTGAATGGGGTAGAAGACACCAGCTATATATATTTTATAGAACTTGTCTGAAACAAATATGAATAGATTTCACATCTTAAATCCGGGCTATATGTAAAATACAATGAAGCAGAAAACTATGTATTGAGGAATTGTATGCATACAGTCCAGATCATAAACTACATCATGTTTTCAAAAGTTGCAATTGATTAGGCTTGATGTTACATGGTTTAAATATTCATTAAAATGACTAAGAAAGTGGAATGTTAAAAGTTGGCAACAAGACCTTTGTACCATATTTGGCCACTCCGTTATGAATGAAAGTATTTCTTTAGATGGCAGGATATTAAATCGTTGCTATGGTGTCTCTGAATTGGAATTTGCAATGATGCATTGCACAGTTTTGCCTTCGGGTTCCACTTTCTGCTTTTCTCATGCATGGATTTTGGCCAAGGCTAGATCTTTGCTTGCAGAAAGCAAGCAAATATATATATATATATATATACATGCAAGCACAACTAGAGTAAACCCAAAATGATCTAGAACCACTCATTCTGCCCTGATAGACTTTATGAGTCTTTTAGGTGGAGAGCAAATATTTTTAAAAGATAAATCCCTGTAATCCACAATATAAAATACTATCACACACTTTAGCAGTCCGGGATTTTGGCATCTTGATTTGCTGCACAAACAATTTAGGAGAAGTATCTAAGCAAAAACAAAGTAAGCTAGGACAACTCATTCGGCCATAAGAGACTTAGCAAAGGAATATTTAGGTAGCAAGGACATATTAAAAAAAAAAAGGTAGTCCCATCAACCACACTACAGCTCAGGATTTTGGCACCTTGTCTTGCTGTACAACAGGTGACGAGAAGCACCTGAGCAAAATTGAAGTGAGCTAGACCCACTCAACCTGAGTGATCTGCCCTAATAGACTTAGTGAGGGAGTAGGAAGGACATAGTAAAAAAAGTAGTCTCTGTAATCTACAACAGCGATCCCCAAGCTTTGCAGCTTGGCGGCCCGGTTAGGGGGAGGTGGACCGCGCAAGCTCGACTAGTTTAGCTGTGCATGTGCGCGCTGGCCTGCCACTTGTGTGGCCCAGTTGTGAATAGGCACAGCCAGTGGTGGGATACAAATATGTGAATAACAGTTGTCTGTGTGGATGCCACTTCCGGAAGTCCATTCTGGGCCTGGCCAACAAAAAAATAGCTACCGGTTCTGCCGAACTGGTGCAAACTGGCTGAATCCCACCACTGGCCACAGTCCAGTAGTGGGCCATAGACCCAGGAGTTGGAGACCCCTGATCTGCAATGTAAAATAGTTGTCAACCCTACTAGCAGCCCAAGATTTTACTGTAAAAATGAGCTAGGTATAGTTAGACCAAACTGACTAAGGAGCACACCCAAGCTTGTCCCAGAGGTTCTTTTCCAAAAGGCAACTGGACTTTCTTGGTGTTTTTTTTTCCTTGAAAAAGTTTCACTTCTCATCCAAGAAGCTTCTCCAGTTGTTTCTTCTATTGCTTCTTGGATGGTGGGGAATGGAAAGATTTATACTCTTTGCAGAAAAACTGGTCATTTGCATTCTTTTAGAGAGTTGTTGAGGCCACCTGGAGGTTTGCCTTTGGGAAAAGTGCCTTCGGGACAAGCACGGCCTGGATATCCCAAAGATGTTTTTTTTTCCTCACGAGGCAACTGGACTTTGTTTTTCTTTGAAGATGTTTCACTTCTCATCCAAGAAGCTTCTTCATCTCTGACTGCATGGTGAGGAATGGAAGGATTTATACTCCTTGCAGATAGCTGGTCATTTGCACAGATAAACCTCCAGGTGGCCTCAACGACTCTCTGAAAGAATGCAAACGACCAGTTTTTCTGCAAGGAGTATAAATCCATTCCATTCCCCACCATCCAGTCAGATCTGAAGAAGCTTCTGGGATGAGAAGTGAAACGTCTTCAAAGAAAAACAAGGAAGTCCAGTTGCCTCGCGAGAGAAAAAAAGCATTTTGGGGACAAGTATGACCTGGATGACTGAGAATCTCCACAGAGATGGCCTGAATAATTGAGAATTTCCACAGACACCAAAGCTGGCTTACTTTCCTGCCTTGTTACGGGTTCATAGGAGAGAATGCAGTCCTCTTGTCCTCCTGATGAGAGAAGAAAACAGAGAGAAAATCAGCATCGAGAGACAGTGCTTCCAAAATGCTCCCCCAAGGTCCCATTTACTCCCTCGAGTATGCTTATGTACAAGTTACTCCTAAACGCTTTCAAGCAATCTACCTCGGCTTAAAGTTTTAAGTTGCCCTGTGACTTATCATTACAAATAGGGTAGATACACAGGCGTCAGACATGATCTAAAGCAGTGGGTTGTTGTTGTTTTTTTCCAACCTTGCTGACTTTTAAGATGCGTGGACTTCAACTCCCAATTGATGCTGGCTGGGGAATTCTGGGAGTTGAAGTCCACGCATCTTAAAAGACATGAAGGTTGAGAAATACTGACTTAGTGGATGAATCAGCACTGAGAAGGAAGTAGGATGGGGGTGCTCCAACACTGGAGGTTTTTAAGAAGAGACTGGACAATCATCTGTCTGGAACGATATTGGGTTTCCTGCTCGAGCAGGGGGTTGGACTAGAAGACCTCCAAGGTCCCTTCCAACTCTGTTATTCTATTATGATTAGATGACTTTGCACATAATTCCCAACTCTGGAGATGCTATTTAGTTGTGGCAAGGAAGGATTCTCCACTTCTGTGGCTGCACCAATAGAAATTAAATAGAGAAAAAAATGGTTAATTTCTTGCGTTATTCTGTGACTCTCAAAGGACACTTGAAATGTTACCCTTTAAAACTGCTCTGGCCTTGCTTAAGATGTTAGGCAGGAATCCTCCTGCTTCTGGCATGTTAGTTGGCATAAAGATTTCCACTATTATCTGCGCTCTGATTCCCAAATCAGAACGACAGATGCTGGAAGGAAACATCTGGCTAGACAGACTAAATGAGGGAAAAGGTGGGAGGGGAGCATGATTTGAACCTGGGGGAGACTCTATGCCTGAACGGGACAGGATGAAGGAACTTTGTTCTAGAACTCCACACCAGCTATGTACAGGTAGTCCTCAACTTACGACCGTAATGGAGCCTGCCTGTCATGGTTGTGAGTCATGATGGTTATAACATAGGTCACCCATCTGCGTTTTTGAACCTCTTTTGCAGCAGTTGTTAAGCGACCACTATTAAGCAAATGCCAGTTTGGGGCAAATATTTTGTAAAAATGTGGTGATGTGACAGAGGGATGCTGAAAATGATTGTAAACGGGGACAGGTTGCCAAGCATCTGATGTGGTCCTGTGAATACTTCACAGAAACACACAAATGTCTATTGTGATGTGAGCTATTGTAAGACGTCCACAACTTCTGCAGTTTTGATTTTTTCCCCCTCTTTAAATAGAAGCATTAATTATTTTTATTTAATTTTGGGAGTGACGGGTGCCTTTTGAAGGCCAGTGACAACATTCGTGTCACCCAGGGACAGGGCTTGATTGAAATCATTTACGCAACAATTTGCAGTATGCACTGCAAAAGTTTGCAAGTTGCGGTGCAGGTCGTCCTTGACTTACGACAGCTCATTTAGCGACTGTTCAAAGAGACAAACCGCATGGAAAAAAGTGATGGATGACCGTTGTTCATGTACTTACGACATTGCTTATGACCATCCCCAGGGTCACGTGATCAAAATTCAAACGCTTGACAACCGGTTCATATTTATGATGGTTGCAGGGGTCCCCGGGGGGGGGTCACGTGATCCCCTTTTGCGGCTTTCTGACAAGCAAAGTCAATGGGAAAGCCAGGTACACTTCACAACTGTTTTGCTAACTCAACTTAACAGCTATGGCAGGAAAAGTGGTAAAATGGGGCAAAGCTTGCTTAACAACTGTCTTGCTTAGCAACAGAAATTTTGGGCTCAATTGTGGTCGTAAGTCGAGGATTACCTGCATAGTCATCTGAGATAAAGAATGTTTTGATGCCTTTTCCATGTCCTGAGTTCACTGGTGTATCTGAATCCTTTAAAAAAAGCCCCCTTTCACCCACGAGAATGCTGCTGTCTGAAGGCACCGTGAAATGACCCAGAGCCAGTGGTGGGATTCAGCCGGTTCTCACCACTTCGGCAGAACCGGTAGCTAATTTTTTGTTGCCCAGGCCAGAATGGACTTCCGGAAGCGGCATCCACACAGAGAACCGGTGGTTCACCTATTTGAATCCCACCACTGGAGAGATGATAGATAGATAGATAGATAGATAGATAGATAGATAGATAGATAGATAGATAGATAGATAGATAGATAGATAGATAGATAGATAGATAGATAGATAGATAGATAGATAGATAGATAGAAGATAGATAGATAGATAGATAGATAGATAGATAGATAGATAGATAGATAGATAGATAGAGATAGATAGATAGATAGATAGATAGATAGATAGATAGATGATAGAGATAGATAGATAGAAGATAGATAGATAGATAGATAGATAGATAGATAGATAGATAGATAGATAGATAGATAGAAGATAGATAGATAGATAGATAGATAGAAGATAGATAGATAGATAGATAGATAGATAGATAGATAGATAGATAGATAGATAGATAGATAGATAGATAGATAGATAGATGATGGATGGATGGATGGATGGATGGATGGATGGATGGATGGATGATAGATAGATAGATAGATGGATGATAGATAGATAGATAGATAGATAGATAGATGGATGGATGGATGGATGGATGGATGGATGGATGGATGGATGGATAGATAGATAGATAGATAGATAGATAGATAGATAGATAGATAGATAGATAGATAGATAGATAGATAGATAGATAGATAGATGGATGGATGGATGGATGGATGGATGGATGATAGATAGATAGATGGATGGATGGATGGATGGATGGATGATAGATAGATAGATAGATAGATAGATAGATAGATAGATAGATGGATGGATGATAGATAGATAGATAGATAGATAGATAGATGATAGATAGATGATAGATAGATAGATAGATAGATAGATAGATAGATAGATAGATAGATAGATAGATAGATAGATAGATAGATAGATAGATAGATAGATAGATAGATAGATAGATAGAGACAGACAGAGAGACAGACAGACAGACAGACAGATAAGAGAGGTGGGATTCAGCCAGTTCACAGAATGGACTTCCGGAAGCGGCATTCACACAGAGAACTGGTGGTTCACCTATTTGAATCCCACCGCTGCCCAGAGCCAGATTTAAAATGAAGTATAAACAGCTGTGGAGGAGGGTCAATATTGAAATCAAAGGCAACCGGTAAGCAAAATTTGCAGCCAGGGAAATTCTATTCCATCCGAAGCTTATGAACTGGTGAGATCAGCTGCAGAAAAAAAGCAGCATTTCAAAAAAAAATAAAAAAATCCTGCTGTATGTTAAAGGAACATGTTTTGTTTTCATCTGAAATGCAGAAGCAGGCACCTACACCACGCTTCTTGTTGATGTGCGTGCCATTTGGTTGGTTTTCGCCATCGTGACCAATTGAGTGAGCAATTACGCAAAGCCGAGGCAGGAATGAACGAACCATCGATGTTAACTGTGTTATGCATGTTATTTCCATGCAAATAAACCAAGCAACGGAGAAGAACTGGAAATAGAGAAAGTTCTGTCCTTTTTTTTTTTTGCATGCTGTTTCATAGGTCGGGTAACTCTTGTTCATTTCAAATGGATGGCGGAGGCATCCAATTTTCTCCTTTTTTAAGGTGTTGGAAGATTCATTGCTTTTTTTTTTAAAAAAATAGCCAAATAATGTGTTTGCTTCGTCTGGGGAAGTGGCTTGATCTTTTTTTTTTTTTTTAAATGGTGGAATATTGGGTAACGCGTTTAGCTGAGCAGGTGTGTCCAAACTTGTTCCACCGATCAGAAATTACATTTTAATTATTGTACGGAGAGACTCCAACTTGTTCAAACATGCCAAATGAATGGGGAAGTCAGATTCCATAGATCCAGTTTGGTCTCGTGGTTAAAGCATTAGTCTAGACCAGGGGTAGGCAACCTTGGCTCTTTTATGACTCGTGGACTTCAACTCTCAGAATTCCTGAGCCAGCCATGCTGAGGGGAAAGGGAGAGGTTTCCAAGCTGAGCCATGCTGGCTCAGGAATTCTGGGAGTTGAAGTCCACCAGTCATAAAAGAGCCAAGGTTGCCTACCTCTGGCCTAGGCCTAGGCCGCTTTATGACTCGTGGACTTCAACTCCCAGAATTCCTGAGCCAGCATGGCTCAGCTTGGAAACCTCTCCCTTTCCCCTCAGTGTGGCTGGCTCAGGAATTCTGGGAGTTGAGGTCCACGAGTCATAAAAGAGCCAAGGTTGCCTACCCCTGGTCTAGAAAGTGGGAGACTGTGAGTTCTAATCCCACCTTAGGCATGAAAGCCAGATGGGCGAACTTGACCAATCGCCAGGAGCCACTGTGAGTTCTAGTTCTGCCTTAGACATGAAAGCCAGTGGACGAACTTGGCCAATCGCCAGGAGACACTATGAGTTCTAGTCCCGCCTTAGGCATGAAAGCCAGATGGGCGAACTTGACCAATCGCCAGGAGCCACTGTGAGTTCTAGTTCTGCCTTAGACATGAAAGCCAGTGGACGAACTTGGCCAACCGCCAGGAGACACTATGAGTTCTAGTCCCGCCTTAGGCATGAAAGCCAGATGGGCGAACTTGGCCAATCGCCAGGAGTCACTGTGAGTTCTAGTCCCGCCTTAGGCATGAAAGCCAGCTAGGTGAACTTGGCCAATCGCCAGGAGACACTGTGAGTTCTAGTCCCGCCTTAGGCATGAAAGCCAGCTAGGTGAACTTGGCCAATCGCCAGGAGTCACTGTGAGTTCTAGTCCCGCCTTAGACATGAAAGCCAGCTTGGGCTAGTCACTCTCTCTTCTCAACTCACCTCACAGAGTTGTTGTTGTTGTGGGGAAAAATAGAAGGAACAAAGTGTTCTGATATGTTTGCCATCTTTGCAAAAAATAATAAAGGCAGGATACAAATAAATACCATAAATTCTCATACGTTTGCTCAGATAGATTCAATTCTAGTCAATAAAATGCCTTGCTTTTAACTCAGGAACCATGCGTGATGTTCAGCATTCCAAAGGAGGTGATTTTGAAGACTACCTCCTACAGTTTTGTGTCCTCCAATGTATCAAGGCACACAGAGCTTTTTGCTCAAACAGACTCCGCTCACTCCCTGCAAGTATCATTGCTAATCCTGTGCTGGATTGAAAGTGGTTTGCTCCAGTTTCTTGAAAGACGACGTTTAGACATTCGATTGCTAGACCTAAGTTATAAAACGCCATTAATTTTCAGCAAGGCCTTGACAAAAGAGGAAACCAGGTCCATTTCAGAGGTGCATAAGAAGTGACAGCGCATTTGCAGCCCGTTATAAATAAACCTTTTTGACACTTAACGCATGATCTTTTTTAAAATCTGAAAAGCAAAAAAATGAAAGAAGGGAAACCCAGGAGAGGGGGAAAGCAAGGAAAAGAAACCAAATCTTAAAAAGAGGCAAGCCAAAGTAAAAGAGCCCAAGAAATGCCATAACTTACTGTAGCTACTTTCGCTATTGCTGGCATTAGAAGGGAGGTGTTCTGCAAGAATAGGACAGCAAATTAAAAGGAGATTACTCCAGCAGCAGAATGTCAAGCAATCATCCCGGTCATGCAATCGGCATGCAAAGTTAAGAATCGCAGGAACGGTGCGGTAGGTCAGCCAAAGAGTTTCCGGGAAACATGGCTAACGAAGGTCAAAAGACATTACCACGTGCGGATACTGCCGAGAAAGGGCTGTCGGGTTGGGGGCCGGTGAGGTCTCTCAAAGAGCAGCAGCCAAAGAAAGCGTTAGTGATGTCTTTGCAAAAGGCTTTGTTTCGTAAACATTTCTTAAATGTTTCCGAAGGGTGATGAGAAACCAAAGAGGAACCTCAGCCAAGTGACGTGACTCCTACGAGGCATACACGGTTTTTCTAGTGAACGTACGGGGCTATCTACGTCTTCCATGAAAGTACATGCACAATTACCCTTGGGGGAAAGTATTGTGAGGAGGGGGTGAGTCAGGAAGAGCAATGTAGAGGGGGGCAATTAACTCTTTCCTGACCCACCACTATTCTTCTTTCATTTGTCGCCTCCTAAAAAGTCATCATCATTATTGTTGTTGTTGTTTGTCGCACAGTCAGCCAGATGTTCAGGCTGGGTTTGGCATCTTGATCTACCTATCGAAATCCTTCCCAAGGACCTGGGACAGGCGCTTGTGGAGGTTTGACAGTGTCGCAAATATCGTCGCAGGATGGAAGCCGTTCCTAGTAAAGGCCGCCTTTGGCAATTGACTGATGGCGAATTTGTCAATGCCGATGGCATTCGGGTGGTGCTCCAGATGTTTTGGGATTGCACCCATGGAGCCTATGATTATTATAGGTGCTATCTTTGCTTGCTTCGTTCTATTTCTATTTGCAGGCCTTTTATATTTTGTGGTCTTCTCCAGTTCTTTCTTTTCTATCCTGCTGTCCACTGGATAGTGTTTTGTTATCATTATCATTATTATAAGTAGCAATAGTGGTCAAAGGTGTATTGTTATCTAGATGGGACTTGGATATTGTACAACGTACAGGTAGTCCTTGAATTACAACCTTTCGGTTTGTGACAGTTCAAAGTTACAACGGCAGTGAAAAAAAAGAGACTTATGACCATTTTTCACACTTATGACCGTTGCAGCATCCCCATCTGAATTTTGATCACGTGACCATGGGGATGCTCAACAGTGGTAAGTAAAAAACGGTCATAATCCCTTTTTTCAGTGCCATTGTAACTTTGAATGTAACGAATCATTGTAAGTCGAGGACTTACCTGTCATTGTTCTACTTATCCTGCATGGCTATTGAAAAATAATGACGGTCCCAAGGCACTGTCATGTATAAGAATATTGACATCGATATCAAAAAAAGAATTCAGTTTATTATATATAGTTTTCGGTTAGCTGTTAACAGTCAGTTATTTCTGGATTGCTCTCCTTGGATGGGTTTGCATCTATTCTTGGATAGAAAACTATCATTGCTTAGTTTGAGTGCCAAGGCTTATAGCTAAAATACTATTCCTTGTGAAATGTGAAAGCTTAGCAGAAACACCACAGCTTCTGGAAATTTGTCAAATCTTTAATGGGAAGAACTCTAGAAGGAGAGGATAATCAAAGCAGCCCAGTGATGACTGAGCAGGCTCATTGCCAGCAAATGCAAAATGTTTTCTGGTTGAAAAAATAGAGTAGAATAGCAGACACAGGTCATGGTTGACTGGCTGATCGGAACTGGCTGATGGTTGATCGACTGAGCAGCCAATAAAAGCCAATGCAATACTAGGTTGCATTAACAGAGGGATAGAATCAAGATCACACAAAGTTCTAGTACCTCTTTTCAAAGCCTTAGTAAGACCACACTTAGAATACTGCATCCAGTTTTGGTCACCCCAATGCAAAAAAAGATGTTGAGATTTTTGGAAAGAGTTCAGAGAAGAGCAACAAAGGGCCTAGAAGCCCTAACATATGAAGAACGATTGTAGGAATTGGGTATGTCTAGTCTAGTGAAAAGAAGGACCGGGGTGACATGATAGCAGTATTCCAATTCTTGAAGGACTGGCATAAGGAAGAGGGGGTCAACTTATTTACCAAAGCACCTGAAGGCAAGACAAGAAACAATAGATGGAAACTAATCAAGGGAGAGAAGCAACTAGAACTATGGAGAAAATTCCTAACGGGGAGAACAATCAACCAGTGGAACAAATTTCCTTCGGACGTTGTAGGTGCCCCATCACTGGAGGCTTTTAAGAAGATTCTGGACAGCCATTTGTTAGAAATAGTAAAGGTCTCCTGCCTGAGCAAGGAGTTGGACTAGATGACCTCCAAGGTACCTTCCAACTCTGTTACTGTAACATCCAGGGGCACTTTTACGTTGCAGATTTGTTCGAGTTTAAGGGAAATTCACTGATATAGAATGATATAGTAGCCTAAAGAAGAGAAGGTTAAGGAAACTCGTGAGAACAGAGTGACAGTTTCAAGATCTTGTAAAGTGAGTGTTTCAAGATCTTGTAAAGTGAGAGTACCACTTTATACTGCACTGGTGAGACCACACTTGGAATGCTGTATCCAGTTCTGGTCCCCATGACACAAAAAAGATGTTGAGACTCTAGAAAGAGTGCCGAGAAGAGCAACAAAGATGATAAAGGATCTCTAGAGAACGGGTCTTCAAACTTGGCCCTTTTATGACTTGTGGATTTCAACTCCCAGAATTCCTCAGCCAGGCACGCTGGCTGAGGAATTCTGGGAGTTGAAGTCCACAAGTCATAAAAGGGTCAAGTTTGAAGACCCTTACTTTAGAGGGTAAACTATATAATGAATGATTGAGGGACCTAAGTATGTCTAGTCTAACGAAGAGAAGGACTAGGGATGATATGACAGCAGTCTTCCAATACTTGAAGGGCTGAAATAGAGAAGAGGGGGTCAACCTATTCTCCAAAGCACCTGAGGGCAGAACAAGAAGTCACAGGTGGAAGATCATTAAAGAGAGAACCAACCTAGAACTAAGGAGAAATTTCCTGACAGTGAGAAGAATTAATCAATGGAATAGGTTGCTCCTTGGTGTTGTAGGTGCTCCATCACTGGAGGTTTTCAAGAAAAGATTTGGACAACCATTTGACTGGGATGGTATAAAGCTCCTGCCTTGAGGAGGGGGTTGGACTAGAACAGGGCTTTTCAACCTTTTCACCGATTGTACCACTTTTAGGATATGGCAATATTCGAGTACCACCTAGCAAGGTGTCAAAAACTTGGTGACAAAAAAAAAACCTGTTCAAAGTTGCAATTGCACTGAAATGACTTATGACCATTGTTCACACTTATGACCATTGCAGCAACAGGGTCATGTGATTTATATTTGGATGCTTGGCAACTGATTCATATTTATGATGGTCACAGTGTCCCAGAGTCATGTGATCCCCTTCTGCAACCTTTTGACAAGCAAAGTCAATGGCAGAGCTGCTGGTGGCCAAGTGCTAAGGCCGGACTTGCTTCCCTCCCTCCCTTCCCTGCCTCCCTTTTTCTCATTCCCATCTCCTTCTGAAGGAAGAATTTGAAACCCCCCCCCATATTTTCCCTCTTCCATATATTGATCAAACAAGGAAAGGCCTCCAGAGACGGAAAAGACAAGCTGCTGAGTGAACTAGCTTAAAAAGGCACTTCCCCTTTAAGAATTAGCTACTGGCTAGAAAGGAAAGTAAGGAGCCCAGCTGGCACTTAAGGAAGAAAAAAAAATGTAAGTACTGGCTGCTGGCTAAGGCAGCCTCCCCAAATGGCTCCATTCATAAGTAAAATCTGCAGCTCCAGAGGACTCTCTCACTGTAAGTCCTTGCCTGTGCTGGCTCATTCCCTTCCCCACTACACTTGGCTAGGCAGGGCTGCGTACCACCTGCCACTCATTAATGTATCACAAGTGGTACGCGTACCACAGGTTGAAAAGCCCTGGACTAGAAGACCTCCAAGGTCACCTCCAACCTTATTCTTCTATGCTCTACTTGAAGGGCTGTCATGGAGAAAAGTTGTGAATTTATTCTCTGTCGTACTTGATGATAGGAGAAAACCCCAAAGGGGGAATTTTGACAAAGAGAGATTCAAACTGAAAATAAGGAGGAATTTCTTGACGGTGAGATCCATGAAGCAGTGAAGCAGCCTGCCTCCTGGAGTCATGAATGCTCCATCACTGGAGCTTTCAAGCACAACTACTTGTGTGGAATGTTTTGAGGGTTCCTGTCCTGTACTGAACTAGAAGACCTCCAAGGTCTCCCCCAACTCTATGATCCTTTGAAATAGAGCGAAATATGGATCGTCTTAAATGTGTCTGTGCAAAACTTCCATCGATGCTTTCTCCACTGAACTAGCACACAAGTACAATAGTCGTGTTCCAGTTAATGCTTGTTTTGGGGGGTTCCAATGTCTGCAGCAGATACTCAATGCTACCCTCTAGAACCAGAGGTAGGTTCTAGAGCAGGGGTCTTCAAACTTGGCCCTTTTTGTGACTTGTGGACTTCAACTCCCAGAATTCCTCAGCCAGAGCACGCTGGCTGAGGAATTCTGGGAGTTGAAGTCCACAAGTCATAAAAGGGCCAAGTTTGAAGACCCCTGTTCTAGAGGACATTGTTTCTTCAGAACTTTGAGCAGATGTTCAATGAAACTGTCCTGCTGGATGAGATACCCTTCAGCTGTGTAAGGCTGCAGCTCTTATCCCGCCCCTCCAGCAATGTTGTGATGGATGGGAATGAGACCGGTTGTGTTCTAGGACAGAGGTCCCCAACCTTTTGGGCACCAGGGACCGGTTCTGTGGAGAAAGGTTTTTCCACAGACCTGAGAGTGCATGGTTTTGTGTGCTGCCTGCATCCCACGGATGGGGCTTTGCTTGTTTGTGCGGACCGGTTGCTGGCATGCTGCGGGCCAGTACCGGTCCACGGACCAGGGGTTGGTGACCCCTGTTCTAGGACATTTGCAAGGTAGCCGCTTTGAGAAGGTTACTTTAAATATGATCAACGTTTATCCATGATTGCACTTTGCAGCAACATGAAATTGCTACTGACAAGAGAGCTTGTTTGCCTGAACTCATTTCGAACCATGACACAGTTTGAAAACCAGTAATCTAGAAGCAAAGATTTCTTCCCAAGAACTAATAATGCATTTCTGAACTGATTTTATCTGAAGATTTTTTTTAAAGGACTTAACTAACCGACATTCAGAGTAACTGTGGTATCCTAGGCTCAGATGCAAGGAAAATGCCATAAGATCTTGAATATATTTTCTGCCTAGGATGTGACTGGCTTTATAACTTTATAATCTCTCTTTGTTGTGGGATGGTGGTGGAAGTCAAATGTTTGATTCACTAACATGAAACATTATCAGCCTTAAAGGGGAACACTTTCAGATCTGACTTCTGCTTCAGGGAACGTGAAATCGCAATCTGCTAAAAATTATTAATAAAAATGTTTCTGTTAAGGTGGTGGAAAGAAGAATGAAGATGAAAGTTGAGAAGAAAGAACATTAACCATCTCCAACTCTTTGATCTGAAATGAAACCTGAGGAACTTACGCTGAAGTGCCACCTTGATGCCACTTCTGATTGCGAGAACTGAGCTTAGCAAGTCTTCAAAAGAGTGATTTGCATTCTGGGAGATTTTTGCCCAATGTCTTGTCTTTTGCCCCAAAACTGCTGGAATCTTCAGAGTGCATAACGGGCAAGGCTGAAGATGTCTTTTATATCATCTCAGCATGAAATTCTAGAACAAGTCCTTGAATAAGTATTTTAAGGATAAATCTTCTGACATCATTTTAGCCTGTGTATGTCAAGGAAAGGCAGGAAATGATACCTACACTGAAAATTAGCACTATCATGTTGATTATATACTGTCTCATTTACTGTGCATGGTCCTCTTATGTAAGAAGAAAAATAACAGAGAAAAGGAAATAACTGATACCTCTATTTATTACCTCTTTCTTACTGAATCAAAGTATGTGTATCCCACTTTTCTACCTTACAATAGCTCCTATTATCTATCTTGGATAAGTCATCTTTTGGGCAGCTTTTTCATCATCAACCTTACCCCTACTATCGATCTTGGATAACTCATCCTTTGGGCAGCTTCTTCATCATCAGACTTACTTTCTACTGTCTATTTTGGGCAGCTTCTTCATCATATGTGTATCCCACTTTTCTACCTTACAATAGCTCCTATTATCTATCTTGGATAAGTCATCTTTTGGGCAGCTTCTTCATCATCAACTTTACATCCTACTATCGATCTTGAATAAGTCATCCTTTGGGCAGCTTCTTCATCATCAACCTTACCTCTACTATCGATCTTGGATAAGTCATCTTTTGGGCAGCTTCTTCATCATCAACCTTACCCCTACTATCGATCTTGGATAACTCATCCTTTGGGCAGCTTCTTCATCATCAACCTTACTCTCTACTGACCATCTTGGATAAGTCATCTTTTGGGCAGCTTCTTCATCATCAGACTTACTTTCTACTGTCTATTTTGGATAAGTCATCTTTTGGGCAGCTTCTTCATCATCAACTTTACATCCTACTATCGATCTTGAATAAGTCATCCTTTGGGCAGCTTCTTCATCATCAACCTTACCTCTACTATCGATCTTGGATAAGTCATCTTTTGGGCAGCTTCTTCATCATCAACCTTATTCCCTACTGTCCATCTTGGATAAGTCACCTTTTGGACAGCTTCTTCATTATCTAGTATTTTCCGACTGGGGACCTGTTCTTCAACTTTTTCAAGAATCCTAAGCTTGTTTTTAAAAAGCACTGATCTTTTTTTAAAAAATCCATGGTCACAAAATGCATTATACTGGAAACAAAGTTGTTATTGGCAGAGATCGACATACCCATTGCATAGGCTATATGCTATTAATGTAGTCATGCAGAACACAAAATAAGATGAAAACTCCTCTTTCCCCCCCACCCCCAGTGCATTCAAAGCTGGGGACCAAAAGTAAAATCTAATCTTGTGCATGCTTAGAAGGAGGAGGAGAAGGTTCTTTAGGAAGAAGAAAAAAAGCCAAACTTTAAAAGTAAGAAAAAAAATTAGAAATGAAATGAAAAACAAAGTTATTTCCAAAGAAAGGGTTATAAGTGACCATTCCTGGGAACTTACTCAGAGTCTTTGTCCCATAACCGTCGTCCCCTAATCCGGGGAAGTCCTGCACGGCAGTCCCCGGAGAGAGCAATGAAAGGAAAGAACAGCCGCAGAAGAGGAAGGAACAGGTCAGTGCAGTTGAAATGGATACTACCATGACAGACCATGCAGATAATCCAATCTGGATTCCCACGTTTGGACAAAAATAAGGCTTAATCTCCCGATTCAAAGACTTTCACGGAAGCCAAAGAGATGTAGTTAAAGTGAGAAAACAAAACACTCTCTTTAGACAAAGAAACACAGGTAGTCCTTGACTTACAACCATTTGTTTAGTGACCGAAGTTACAACGGCGCTGAAAAAAAGTGATTTATGACTGGTTTTCACACTTATGACCATTGCAGCATCCCCATGGTCATAGGATCAAAAATCAGACACTTGGCAACTGGCTCATATTTATGATAGTTGCAGTGTCCTCAGGGGTCACGTGATCACCTTTTGCGACCTTCCGAGAAGCAAAGTCAATGGGGGAAACCACAACCGGGCTACTACCTTAACCACTGCAGTGATTCAGTTAACAACGGTGGCAAGAAAGGTTGTAAAATGGGGCAAGACCCACTTAACAACTGTCTTGCTTAGCAGCGGAAATTT
The DNA here is from genome assembly GCA_023970755.1 of Azemiops feae. Lineage (NCBI taxonomy): Eukaryota > Metazoa > Chordata > Lepidosauria > Squamata > Viperidae > Azemiops > Azemiops feae. The sequence continues at coordinate 39,080 of JALGBA010002337.1, read as the reverse complement.
TGGGCTCAATTGTGGTCGTGAGTTGAGGACTACCTGTGGTCTCAGAAATTGGACAAATTGAAGCAGTTTGGGCTGGCAGATCAGAATATAGCTGACATCAGCTTGGTGTTGAAGACCAGGTGGGAGGACATCAGCAACCTGGCCAGCGTTCATTTTATGTCATGTTATCTCAAATAAATGGAGCTGTGGAAGTCTGAGAACATATAATCCTTATGCCTGCTTTTTTAAGGAAGCTTGGATATGTGTGATAGCAATATACAGGTAGGTCTCGACTTACAGCCATTGATTGACATTTCCATGATCGTGTGGCCAGCACGGCTATATGCTAAAGGTACACAGAATGCTGTTACCTTCCCACTGAAGTGGTACCGATTAATCTACTCGCGTTTGCATGCTTTCAAACTGCTAGGTGCACAGAAGCTGGAGCAGTAACAGAGCTCGCTCCATTGCACAGCGCTTGGGTCTCGAACCCCAGGCCGTCTGCTTTCCAGCTGACAAGCTCAGCATCTTTAGTTACTGAGCCATTGCGCTCCCTAAATGCCCCTCAATGCCCAATAGAAGATATTAAATCCAGTGGAGACTCATTATCTCTCTCTTTTCTTTTTAGTTTATGGCTTAGAAATTACTTGCATCTCGATTTCCCACTTCGGCTGTATTCCTTGAAGTGGCAAAGTGGGAAAACTTCAATCAGATATCTGATTTTCACAGATAAGACACTCCCCCCCCCTTTTTTTTTCTAAATAGCTGGAAACTAGTCCAAGCCATCTCATTATGAAGAACCTTCCAGTTCAATAGGCTGAGCTGTCAAGCTAAGACCAGTCAAAGCCGTAAATATTTGAGTGGGAACTCACAGGCACAATTCGCCAAGGAGTGCGGGCGGTCCTCACCTTACGACCACAACTGAGATCAGAAATTCCGCTGCTAAGTTGTTAAGTGAATCATACTCAATTTTACAACCTTTTTTTTTTTTTTGCCACGGTCGTTAAGCGAATTGCTGCGGTTGTGAAAAGTCTCGGGTAGATATTAAGCGCATCTGGCTTCCCCCCGTTGGCCTCTCTTCTTGGGAGCTGGTTGGGAGGATGCTGCAACTGTTGAAAATACATTCTGGTTGTCAAAAGGCCCATGTGTTGGTCATGTGATCACGGGGGGGTGCTGCAATAATCATAAGTGCGAGGGCAGGTCATAAGTCATCTTTTTCAGTACCATTTTCCCCCCTTTTAATGACGCTGTCATTAATCCCTTCATTCGGGGTGGAGTCCAGGCGACTGAATGAAGCTGAGCGTTTACTGGCCAGATGCCCTTCCTGATACCTACATGGAGCTCACAGCAGATATTTCCCCTTTGTGCCCAGAGAGAGAAATATCTGCCGCTCCCTAGGATCCAACTCACAGCCTCCTGGCTGTGAGGTGAGAGCTCCACCCTCAGGCCACCAGGCTGCTCGCCTTTTTCAGTACCAATAAAAGAGAATTGGTTGTTTTCTTGCGGACGTTTCATGACATCATCAGCGCTAGTGAAAACAACCAAGCTCGGAGAGGACCAAAGACCTTGTTTCAGTGCCGCTGTATCCTTGAACGGCCACTAAACGAACGGTTGCAAATCGAGGACTAACCTAGATCACTAGCTAAGATGGAGGGTCCCCAAAACATTTTATAAAGATGTGGCTTTCCCCTTCACCAAAATTTGAGACGGACCAAGTGAAGGAACGGTGGCCGAAACGGATGTTTCGAATAGTTCAAGAGGCAGTGACAGATAAAATTTTTCTTCCCTCTCCTCCCATAAACCCCACAGGGAATCCAGACTGTTATATACATTGATCATAGTAGTAATGCCTCACCTGTCCTGAACCTGACTTAGGCTTGCCTAGGTGTATGAGGATGCCTCGGTGTGCCGTGCAATGTCACCCACGTGTTGCGCTGTGACGTTGTCTCTAAGCATTTACTTACGTTCCGGGTCACTGGTGTCCTGCTCACTCATCTCCTTGCTCTTGTAGAATGGGAATTTTCGTGAAAAGATGAAGTTCTTTTTACGCTTGTCATTGAATGACTGTGAAGGAAAAGAGGCATGGCCGAAAAACAAGGGCGTCTAATTGTTGTCACACTCATGCTGACAAAACAACTAGCTGGTTAAAAGTGGAGGACAACTGTGGTGACCGTATCCAATCTCTTTCCTTGGCTTCACAAGTGAAGCGTTGAGAAGAAGACCAAGGAGGGAAAGAGTCAAAGGGGGGTTGAGATCTTCAAGGATTTTTAGGATCTCCATACGTCAGAAGTGCACAGGTAGTCCTTGACTTACAACCGTTTGTTTAGTGACCGTTTTTGAAGTTACAACGGCACTGGAAAAAAGTGACTTAGGACCGCTTCTCACACTTACGATTGTTGCAGCATCCCCATGGTCATGTGATCAAAATTTGGATGCTTGGCCATTGGTTCATATTTAGGATGTTTGCCGTGTCCTGGTGCCACGTGACCCCCCCTTCTGCAACCTTCTAATAAGCAAAATCAAGCCAAATTCACTTAACAATTGTGTTACTAACTTCACAGCTACAGCGATTCACTTAATAACTGTGGCAAGAAAGGTCATAAAATGGGCAAAACTCACTTAATAACTGTCTTGCTTAGCAACAGAAATTTTGAGCTCAATTGCGGTCGTTAAGTCGAGGACTATCTGCAATGTTTCCTAAAACCGGAAGTAGGGAATGTGATGCTCAACAGATATTTAAACTCTCAGTCTCACTCAACATGGCTGATTGCAAGGTCAGTGGAGATTGTAGTTCAAAATAGAAGGAGAACCCTAAGGAAGTCATCCCCAGATTAGTTGGTAGTGGCTCCAATTCTTTGTGGGATTATCTGGAAGTTGATCCTAATGAAAACATTGAGGTTTACTTCCAAGTTGCATAAAAGTATATAGAAATTAAACAGATGCAACTGGAACGCAGAATGCTTACGCAGAAGCAACGTATGTTATTGAGCATATTAATGTAGCTACAAGGATGTATTTTAAAAGCCCTGAAGAAGTCCTGTCTTAACCAGAAGAATAGAATAGAATAGAATAGAATAGAATAGAATAGAATAGAATAGAATAGAATAGAATAGAATAGAATAGAATAGAATAGAATAGGAGCTGGAAGGGACCTTGAAGGTCTTCTAGCCCAGCCCTCTGCTTAAGCAGGAGAACCTATACCATCTCAGACAAGTGACTGTCTAGCCTCTTCTTAAAAATCTCCAGTGATGGAGCACCCACAATTTCTGGAGGCAAGCTGTTCCACTGGTTAATTGTCCTCACTATCAGGAAGTTTCTCTTTAATTCTAGGTTGCTTCTCTCTTTGTTCAGTTTCCAACCACTGGTTGTCCTTCAAATAGGGTCAAACTCTTCATATCCAAAACCATTAGTTATGTTAGTTATGGCCAGTGGGAATTCTTATTCAGTTACATCTGAAAGCTGCAAACTTTTTTTTTTCTTTTCTTTTTTTAAAAAGAGGCATTCCCATTTTTTTTTCTCCATCACGATGAGAATGCTTCTTCTAAGAAAGCACTTCCTTGCTACAAATTTATGACCGGGTTCAGAAAACAGTCTTAATGAGGTTAAAGACATAGCAGCTGCATTCACATCTCCTGTTAAGCTTGGTTAGAATTATCCTTGGTTAAGCTGAGTCCTGATAGTGCAGTGGTTAAACTGTAGTATTGCAGGCTAACTCTACTGACAGCCAGGAGTTCGATCCTGACCAGCTGAATAGCAATAGCACTTAAGACTTATATACTGCTGCATAGTGCTTTACAGCATTCTCTAAGTGGTTTACTGTGTCAGCATTTGCCCCCAACAATCTGGGTCCTCATTTTACTGACCTGGAAGGATGAAAGATTGAGTCAACCTTGAGTCTGTCAGGATCAAACTCCTGGCAGTGGACAGAGTCAGGCTGAAATATTACATTCCAACCACTTGACTCAGCTTTCCATCCATCCTACACTATTACTGCTGTGTTTTACTGTTTGCTATGGTATACATACTCATTTTTTATTTGTGTACTATAATGTTTGCATACCCGTATTTAATTATTTTGCTTTCTTTTTATAGTTCTATGAGCTAATATAATATATATTATATATTATAGATATGTACATATATCTATAATATATAATATATACATATTCATCATGGCATGTCAATCTACTTTCCTTTCTTTATTCAAATCTATTAAATATTTTTTTTCATCATTTCACAATCCTAATAGATTTACAGACTGTTTAAAAACCTGCAGCACCCATTCCTGCTTCCAAATTTGATTGCATGTGCTTTATTTTGGTCACCAAAGTTTCATGCCACTTTTACCCTCCAAGGATATTTAAAATTTAGTAATAAAAGCAAAAAAAAAAAAATAAAGGGAGAAAAATGATAGACATAAAAATCTACAAACACCCCATTACGACTGTAAACACTTGGATCCAAAACAACATTAACCATCATGCCAAAAAGTAATGTATAAAATCATGCAAACCATGAGTCATGCAAACGAAAAATAAAGGCAGATGTCAGAAATTATAGGCATAAAAGGTTTTCAAATGTAATCTGGTTGGCGGGTGATAATACTGACAGAATGGCCTATCAAATCTAGAGAAATTAAAACATGTGTCTATGTTTTTTTCTCTCTCTCTCTCAACTGTGATTCTTCTTTCCAGAATTAAACAATGTCGTCTCATAACAGAACTCTCATTAGGACAAAGATACTTCTTAAACCACAACCGATCTGACATGATTTGATTTCCAGATTGGCAGATTTCCAAATTTTTCAAAGAAAGCAGATCTAAAATTGGCAAATTAAATATCTTTTCTTTCTAGCCGCTCAAAAGCTTCACGATTGCTATACAAGCAGATTGTCAATAATCGAACTAATAACCCATTTATCATTTTATACTGCTATTTGTTGTAGCTTCCACTCCCCTTAGTATCAAAACAGTGCGTACCAAACAAGACAGCAAGTTTCTGTCGCTGTCTACACAGGTAGTCCTCGACTTACGACCACAACTGACCCCAAAATTTCCCTTGCTCAGCGAAACATTCGTTAAGTGAATGTTGTCCCATTTTACAATCTTTCTTGCCACAGTGGTTAAGTGGAGTTGTTAAGTTAGTAACGCAGTTGTGAAGTGAAATCTGACTTCCCCATTGACTCTGCTTGTCAGAAGGTCGTAAAAGGGGATCACGTGACCCCGGGACACTGCAACCGTCATAACTACGATTCAGTTGCCAAGTGTCCAAATTTTGATCACATGATCATGGGGATGGCCACAATGGTCATAAGTGTGAAAAATGGTCATAAGTCACTTTTTTTTTCAAAATTGTAACTTTGAACAGTCACTAAATGAACTGTTATAAGTCGAGGAATACTGCATTTTAGGACAGCATGTCCAGTGTCTGAATATCTAAACCGGGGGTCTTCAAACTTGGCCCTTTGATGACTTGTGGACTTCAACTCCCAGAATTCCTCAGCCAGGCATGCTGGCTGAGGAATTCTGGGAGTTGAAGTCCACAAGTCATAAAAGGGCCAAGTTTGAAGACCCCTGATCTAAATGCTTAAGGTCAGAATGGTGAGTTCTTTGCCCTCCTTTAGGGAAAAAATAGGTATATCTAGAACGTTTTGGTCACAGAAATGCCTGCATATAATGTTTCTGATATGGTCTGGAACATGTGAATTTATCAATTCAGAAGGGGCCTAGTAATTATCAGATAAAAATTAAGAATGATCTACCATAGGTGGGCTGCAGATTGTGGACACAGACGTTCGATGCGCCTAGAATGCACCAGGTTAAGACAGATTGATGTGTTTGATATGTTCTCCATGGAATTGCTGCATCTGGCACAGAATAGGGTGGTCAATCTCTGACTACGTATGGACCATGGGAAGAAGCTCTGAGGTGTACTTCATGGTCTGTGAGCTTGGTTGTTTTCTTGCAGACGTTTCATTACCCAACTAGATAACGTCATCAGGCCAAGCAGTGAGGATGTTACCTAGTTGGGTATTGAAATATCTGCAAGAAAACCACCAAGCTCACAGAGCACCAAGGACCCCACAGTTCAACCCTCAGCTACAAATATTCTCTTCATATCAAGTCTAATGAAGCTAGGGGATAGCGGCATTGGCGCTTAAATCTCTTTTCCTCCATTACTTATGAATCTTCCACTTAACTAGGTGAGTCAGCTGCTGCAAACGCTGGTTGAGGAGGATTTTGTGACGCTGCACTCACTCTGTATGGAAGCAGCTAACGCAGGAGCCTAGAGCCCTTCCGTACATTTGAAGGACGCATTGAGTCATTTGCAGCATATTTCGGCTGCATTCAGTGGGAAGAATTGATACATTTATACGACTGTATTAGAAATGTTGTATAAGGAATCATACAGTGGTGGGATTCAAATGCGCGAACCACCGGTTCTCTGTGTGGATGCCGCTTCCAGAAGTCCATTCTGGGCCTGGGCAACAAAAAATTAGCTGCCGGTTCTGCCGGAGTGGTGCGAACCGGCTGAATCCCAACCCCTGGAATCATACGTTAACTAGTCCAAGTCTCCAACAAAGCTATCGATTAACTTAAAATCCTTTAAACTCACAGCACACAGGAGAATGAATCAAACGCTTGTTTCAAATTGCAAACACGCACAAGCAAACACACAAAACTGAGTTAGCGTAATGTAAACATAATTTTAATGCTCACAACTCAAAACAGAAGAGACTCAACCCACATCACTTGATCAACCCCTTGTCCGGGTCGACGTATACATATACACCCACGCCCCTCAAGTGTCACACACTAGAACCAGCATGTCCCTCAAGCCCACACAGAGGACCAGTGTCTGGGGGTATAGGTAAATCTCCTTTTCTCTCAGCTGTCTGGATTTCATTTTGATTTGTTCTTGCTCGAGTTGGAACCCCAAATTATTCTTCTGACAATTCCAAAAATGGACAAGCCAAGCTCCATTTGGAGAGGGAGGTTAAAAGCGTTGTGCGAACCCTTCCCGATCTCTCCATGCCAAAGGAAAAGAGCAGAGATTTCTCGAGCTCCCTTGTTTGGACCAGGAATGCTGAAAAACGGCGAGTCACGGTTTTGTACCCCTCCCTCTTAGAGATAATAAACCATTCGGGAATTCCTCTCCACGTATCTTAAATCCAGCAGAGAATTGCAGCTCTCTTCAAGGTGTCATCCTGACAGGGCTATATTCCACCTGCCTCAGTGATATATGCATTTCTAAGGGGCTCTTAATGCTCTCTGAGCTTGGATGTTTTCTTGCAGATGTTTCATTACCCAACTAGGTAACATCATCAGTGCCGGTAAGGAGCGGGGTTGTCTCTCGTTTTACGTTCTAGTGGCTGGCCCTGTCAGTGTTAATGGGAGTGGTCTTAGAAGTTCTTTGTTTCGGCTATTTACTGTTGGCTTGTTTGGCAAGTTCCTTGATTGGGGATTGTTTACTTGATTGTTGGTCTGATCTTAATCTTGGAATTCATCTGTGCTCATCTGGGTGGTCTTTTGATTGTGTTTCTTTTGCATGTAGATATTGTTTATGTCTATGTGTCTATGGATGGCTAATTTTTTTTAGAGTGCCAGAAATTCCCTAAGAAGAGCCGTGTTGGTGCAGTGGTTAGAATGCAGCATTGCAGGCTAACTCTGCCCGCTGCCGGCAGTTCGATCCTGACCAGCTCAAGGTTGACTCGGCCTTCTATCCTTCCGAGGTCGGTAAAATGAAGACCCAGATGGTTGGGGGGCAATACGATGACTCTGCAAACTGCTTAGAGAGGGCCGTAAAGCACTGTGAAGTGGTATACAAGTCTAGGAGCTATTGCTATGGCTAACGTTTTTGGTGCGTCTCTTCTTCTGTTGCAATTGCGGTTGCTCTATATGAGTTAAATGTCCCGTGCTGACTCGATCATGTTTGAAAGGCATTATAGAGGACATAAATGCACTTGTGCCAGCGTAGATGCTGAGCACATTCGAGGATTCTGAACATGATTGTGAGAAATCCTCTAGGTCTAGGACACAGGTCGGCAACCTGCAGCTCCGGAGCCGCATGTGGCTCTTTGAGCCTTCCCCTGCGGCTCCCAGCCTCCTCTGCCATTTGCAGAGAGAGACAGAGACAGAGCTTGCTTCTCTCTCTCTCTCTCTCTCTCTCTCTCTCTCTGAGTGTGTGTGCGTTTGTGTGTGTGTGTTTGTTTGTGTGTGTGTGTGTAAAAAAGAGAGTAGCCTTACCCTGTTCCGAAGAGCCCACAAGCTTACTGGGCGAGGCTCCTCCCTTTCCTGCGTCTCTGCAGGAAGCAAGAAGCAGGAAGGGCAGGAGAGAGCTAGCTAGCCCAGCTAGGCTGACTCAGGAATTCTGGGAGTTGTAGTCCATGAGTCATAAAAGAGCCGAGGTTGCCTACCCCTGAGCTTGTTGCAGAACAGCTTGAAGCCAGCTTGCCAGGTGAGCAGAAGATCAGGGAGAGGGGGGAGAGACAGAAAGAGAGACCCTTTTGATATCTAAAATGAAGATAACACTGCATATATCCTTTTTTACCTTTATTTTATGTGTGTGTGTGTGTGTATGTATATATGTGTGTATATATGTGTATATATATATATGTGTGTGTATATATATGTGTGTGTGTATATATATATACAGTATATATATGTGTATATATATGTGTGTGTATATATATGTGTGTGTATATATATATACTGTATGTGTGTGTGTATATCTATGTGTGTGTGTATATATATATATACACACACATATATATATAAACACACACACACATACACACGCACACACACACACATATATATAAACACACACACACATATATGTATATACACACACACACACACACATACCTATAATAAAGGTAAAAAAGGATATATGCAGTGTTATCTTCATTTCAGATATCAAAAGGGTTTTGCGGCTCCCAGTGTTTTGTTTTCGGTGGGAAACGGGTCCAAGTGGCTCTTTGAGTGTTTTGGGTTGCCTACCCCTGGGCTAGGACAAGGAAGGGACCACAGTTAATCTGAGTCAAAAGGAAGAAAAGAAGGCAGGAAAGGGTAAGAGCGAGAAGAAATAGAAACCGGCGGATGCCTTTGTACCCAGGAAGAGAGAACCGCACATGGCCCACGAGACTCTGTGACAGGAATGCCAATTACTTCGTCACATGGATGGACAATAAAATCATAGGTGACACGTGCCTTTGGCTGCACTTTGTCAGTCCCTTCCACTTTGTCTCTCCTGGCCTCGTTGAAGGCTAATAAGAAGTGAACTCTGAAAGAACATTGCTTTGAAGGGCTGCTAATTGAGGCACATCAAAGAAGCAGACAATGGGGGTCTAGGACAAACCAGAAGGTTGCGGTGCTTTCCACGGTCCAGTGGTTATAATACACTGTGTGTACTTGAGAAGGAATCCAGGGGATTTTAATGCCTAGCTGGAAAATGTAGTCCTTGACTTGCAACCACAGTTGAGCCCAAAATCTCCACTGCTAAGCAAGGCAGTTGTTAAGTGAGCCCGGCCCTGTTTGATGACTTTTTTTTTGCCACGATTGTTAAGCAAACCTCTGCTGTTGTTAAGTGAATCGTGGGATCGTTCAGCAAATCTGGCTTCTCCCGTTGACGTTGTCAGAAGCTCTCTAGGAAGGCTGCAAAATGACAATCCCGGGGACCGTCATAAACGCATGTCGGTTGCCAAATATGATCACAAGACCGTTAGGGTGCTGCAACAGTCATAATTGTGAGAACTACTCACCACACCACATGGAGTCAGAGAACTGTGGAGTCCTTGGTGGTCTCTGAGCTTGGTTGCTTTCTTGTAGACATTTCATTACTCAACTAGGTAAGATCATCAGTGCTAGTGGGGAGTGGGATTTGCCCTGTCAGTGTCGGTGGGAGTGCTCTTTGGGAGTTCCTTAATTGGGCAGTTTTACTGTTGGCTTGCTTGGCAGATAAATAATAATAATAATAATAATAATAATAATAATAATAATAATAATAATAATAATAATAATAATAATAATAATAATAATAATAATAATAATAATAATAATAATAATAATAATAATAATAATAATAATAAAATTGGAAGGGACCTTGGAGGTTATCTAGTCCAACCCCCTGCTCAGGCAGGAAACCCTATACCATTTCAGACAAATGGCTGTCCAGTCTCTTCTTAAAAACTTCCAGTGTTGGAGCATTCACAGCTTCTGGAGGCAGTTGTTCCACTGGTTAATTGTTCTAAACTGTCAGAAAATTTCTCCTCAGTTCTAGGTTGCTTCTCTCCTGGTTAGTTTCCATCCGTTGCTTCTTGTCCTGCCTTCAGGCGCTTTGGAGAATAGCTTGACTCCCTCTTCTCTGTGGCAACCCCTGAGATATTGGAAGACTGCTATCATGTCACCCCTCGTCCTTCTCTTCATTAAACTAGACATACCCAATTCCAGCAACCGTTCCTTATATGTTTTAGCCTCCAGACCCCTAATCATCTTTGTTGCTCTTCTCTGTACTCTTTCTAGAGTCTCAACATCTTTTTTACATCGTGGGGACCAAAACTGGATGCAGTATTCCAAGTGTGGCCTTACCAAGGCATTGTAAAGTGGTATTAACACTTCACGTGATCTTGATTCTATCCCTCTGTTAATGCAGCCCAGCACTGTGTTGGCCTTTTTGGCAGCTGCAGCACACGGCTGGCTCATATTTAAGTGATTGTCCACTAGGACTCCAAGGTCCCTCTCACAGTTGGTGCTATTGAGCAAGGTACCTCCTAAACTATACCTGTGCATTTGGTTTTTCTTGCCTAAATGTAGAACCTTACTTTTTTCATCACTGAATTTTATTTCCTTGACTGGGATATTGTTTGCTTCTTGATTTTTAGTCTAATGTTAATTTTGGTGTTCATCTCTGCTCATCTGGGTGTTGACTATTGATGAAGAGGTGTTGTGGTCTTTTTGTTTTCTTTTTGGCTTTTTGACTTCTCTTTTGAATGGTATGTGGACATTGTTTATGTCTATGTCTATGAGTTAGAGAAATACTCCTAAATCTAAATGGAAGCAATGGAAAATGAGGAGATGTTCTGAGCACCGGGGAAGGGGGGAGTCCTAAAAGGGTGCAAATTTAGTGTTTGCGCCCCTGCCACCCTTGTAAACGCCACTTATCCTTGATTGTGCTTGAAGAAATTCACTCTACTGAATTGGATTTCAACTTCTGTGCTCCTTATAAAAGCTTCGCATTTGGCATCCTACACATTCTGATATTTGACATCTCAATTATTCTGTACTGCTGATTAAATCCTTCAAAAATGTTTATTAAATTTAGAAAATGAGGGAATCTCCCTGACACCAACTCACATGAGCAATGCTTGAGCAAGACAGCTGCGGTAATTCAAAAGAGGATTGGTGGATGGCTTGAAATGGTGCAGAAATACGGATTCCAGCAGGCTATGTACTTCAGAGCCAGTTCAGGCAGGATTGCTAATCTTGGCTAATTTCAGAACCTCGGTAAAGTTAGTTCTTGGATGGGGGCACAACTGGGGAATTTCAGGGCTCTTGGTGAGACTGGGAGATCAAAATCATCACCCATTACAGAGAGTCCTCAATTTACAAGCATTCGTTTACAAGCGACTGTTCAAAGTTTCAACAGCATCGAAAAAAGTAAGTTACTGTCATGGCCCATTCAGAGCCTGGTTCGGAGGAGGAGGAGGAAGAGGAGGAGGAGGAGGAGGAGGAGTTGGAACCGGGACCATCCGACAGGGATGGCACGTCTCTGTTGACATGTTTGCAAGGCCAGGGACTGAGGACGATGCCGTCCCAGGCCCCCTCAGGATTGGGAGAGGTGGTTGACCAGACGGAGAGCTGCCTGCCTTCACAGACACAGGGGAGGATCGGCTGCTGATAGGCAGTTGGGGCTGATAAGCAGCAGATCCCCTCTGATGAAGAACAGCTGCCTCCTCCACTCGATCCAAGGGCACGGAGAGCGGAGTGTAGGCAAGCTCAAAGAAGGGCTGCAAGGAGGAGGTCTCCCCATCCCTCCTCACAAGGAACACATGGAGGCACTTAAGGAGAAGCTGTGGGGACTTAGTCTTTGCCAAGAACAATTGCTTGCTTTGGCTTACACTCCCACAGCTTTGACTCCTGCCTGTTGCTGTTGGCCTTGCCTTGTTTGGAAGATTGCTCTTCACCTTTTGTCTTGGCCCTTGCCCTTGCCTTGTGGACTGCTTTTGGCCCTTTGCTTCTTGCCTTGGACTTTTTCTTCGCCCTGAGGACTGCCATTTGTCTTGGGCTTAGACCCTGCCTGGTGGATTGGACTTGGGACCCTGGATCTTGCCCTGTGAGGGTGCTCCTACACTGTGGTCTTTCTTTACACTGCAGGGGCTGTTGTTTGGGGGGGCTGAGGGTGGCTGCCTTCAGGGTAATGTGGGGCTTGAGCCTTATGGTTGTTGGAGGGCCGTTTACTGGAACATTTATCGAGAGCAATAACGGACTCTCTAGAGCAGGGGTCTTCAAACTTGGCCCTTTTATGACTTGTGGACTTCAACTCCCAGAATTCCTCAGCCAGCGTGCCTGTCTGAGGAATTCTAGGAGCTGAAGTCCACAAGTCATAAAAGGGCCAAGTTTGAAGACCCCTGCTCTAGAGGCTTGCCTTAGTCTCCTGGGTCATAATATTTATGGTCTGTCCCTGTACATATGACAGTTGCAGCATCCCTACAGTCAGGTGATCAAAATCTGGTTGCTTGGTAACCAGCATCTATTTATGACGGTTGCAACATCCCCATGATCACCATTTACAGATAGTCCTTGACTTACCACAGTTCATTTAGTGACTGTTCGAAGTTACAAGGGCACCGGAAAAAGTGACTTAGGACCATTTTTCACACTTACAGCCATTGCAGCATCCCCCTGGGTCACGTGATCAAAATTCAGACGCTTGGCAACTGGTTCATACTTATGACCGTTGCCGTGTCCCAAGGTCATGTGATCACCTTTTGCAACCTTCTGACAAGCAAAGTCAGTGGGGAACCCGGATTGCCTCAACGGCAAATAAAAAAAAAAACGGCTTTCCTATTGCTGCCAAGAAAACTACGTGGAAATATCTAAGAAACCACCAAGAAATATATATTTACTTTTTTAGCAATAGAAAATGACTATGGCGGATTTGACCATGACTAACTTAAGACTTTGCTGTCCAATAGTATCAAACTCTAACAAAATGGGCATTTTTTCCCCCTTTAAATTGTCATTTTTCTCCTACTAATGAAGAGCCACGTTGTCCCAGAAACCCAATTGTTTGGCTATTAAAAAACAGGCACAAATAAGGAAGTCGAAACTGACAAGTGTGGTACGATTAAAGGTGATGAATTAAAAGGCTTAATAGGCAGCTTGAAAATGATAATTTCAGGGTTGCATTCCTGCCTGATGAAATTATACCTGCTATTAATACCACTGGCTCATTGCTATTTTTCTTCCTTCCTCTTTAAAAAAAAGAATCGAGAGGCCGACAGGTCTAATTGGATTGATATTATTATCTTCATTAAAGTCACCAGGGAGGGATGGTGCCAATGATGCATATCTACTGCTTTAATATTTCTGGTACATCTCAAGTGTGTTGTTTTGGTAAAGGAAGGAGGAGGAAGCCAGTTTGATCTAGTGGTTATAAGATAATTGTTAGAAAACTTGAGACTGTGAGTTCAAATCTCGTCTTAGCCATGAAAGCTGCTGGGTGACTTTGGGCCAATCACCAGGAGAGTGAGTTCTAGTCCCACCTTAGCCATGAAAGCCAGGTGAGTGAGTTTGGGCCAATCACCAGGAGACAGAGTTCTAGTCCCGCCTTAGCCATGAAAGCCAGGTGAGTGAGTTTGGGCCAATCACCAGGAGACAGTGAGTTCTAGTCCCGCCTTAGCCATGAAAGCCTGCTGGGTGACTTTGGGCCAATCACCAGGAGACAGTGAGTTCTAGTCCCGCCTTAGCCATGAAAGCCTGCTGGGTGACTTTGGGCCAATCACCAGGAGACAGTGAGTTCTAGTGCCGCCTTAGCCATGAAAGCCTGCTGGGTGACTTTGGGCCAATCACCAGGAGACAGTGAGTTCTAGTCCCGCCTTAGCCATGAAAGCCTGCTGGGTGACTTTGGGCCAATCACCAGGAGACAGTGAGTTCTAGTCCCACCTTAGCCATGAAAGCCAGGTGAGTGAGTTTGGGCCAATCACCAGGAGACAGTGAGTTCTAGTCCCGCCTTAGCCATGAAAGCCAGGTGAGTGAGTTTGGGCCAATCACCAGGAGACAGTGAGTTCTAGTCCCGCCTTAGCCATGAAAGCTAGGTGAGTGAGTTTGGGCCAATCACCAGGAGACAGTGAGTTCTAGTCCCGCCTTAGCCATAAAAGCCTGCTAGGTGACTTTGGGCCAATCACCAGGAGACAGTGAGTTCTAGTCCCGCCTTAGCCATGAAAGCCAGGTGAGTGAGTTTGGGCCAATCACCAGGAGACAGTGAGTTCTAGTCCCGCTTTAGCCATGAAAGCCTGCTGGGTGACTTTGGGCCAATCACCAGGAGACAGTGAATTCTAGTCCCGCCTAAGCCATGAAAGCCTGCTGGGTGACTTTGGGCCAATCACCAGGAGACAGTCAGTTCTAGTCCCGTCTTAGTCCTGAAAGCCAGCTGAGTGACTTTGTATCAGTCACTCTCTCTCAGCCCAGCCCACCTCACAGGGTTGTGGTTGTGGGGAAAACAGGAGGAGGAAGATGTGTTGGATATGTTTGCCGCCTTGAGTTATTTGTAAAAGAAAAAAAGTCAGGATAAAATCAATAAATGAAATAAGTAAAAACAAAGGAAGCCTTTTAAGATACGAAGACCTCCGTCAGTAGACTAGATTAGGAAAGCATAACCATACAAATTAATATAGCTTTTATTATAAAGCTATAGTAACAACATCTTACAAGTTTAAATGCACCCCCCCTCCCGCCCTTCCTTTATTTTTGTGGAAACTAGAGAGGGTCTTATCTGACCCAAATACCCTTTTTTTAATCCGACTGTTATCTTGGTGGTGACTCTGTCTCCTGTTCCTCAAGGTTATTCCTTCAGCTGACAAAGGAAACTAACTGTGACAGGTCCTAAAGCCATAGCTCCAGGAACCAATGGTCTCACCCAGTGTCAGACGCAAAGAATCAGGGCCACTCATCAAGTTTCAGTTAAGGTGACCTATTGCTCATGCCTATACACAAGAATCCGGTCAACTAACGGTCAGCACTAAACTGGTGCTCGATAACAGTTAACGGAATTCAAGAGGGGTTAGACCTGGACAGCTTGAGGGAATGTAATGACTCTAAGCTGATTCCTTTCTTGACTCCACCCCCCAAGCTCTGCATTCTACACCAGGTGTAGTTCCAAATAATCTTCAAGAATATAGAGTGCATTTGCAGTAATCCAGTGTTAACCTACCTATCAACAGGCATGGATAGATCTGGTTTCTCAGGCTAGAATGTTTACTAGATGTCAATAACACAACAGTTGGCAATTTTAAGAATTACCATCAGATGCACTTCCATGGCTCTGTCGTGGGCTGGCTAAAGACTCAGGGGGGAGGACAACTATGTTTTGAGCAGTCATGCAGAATGGAATAGGCTTGGGAAACAGTCAGGACAAGGGACCTGGAAGAATTTTTTTTTAAAAAGAGATTATCCTAAAATTGTTACTTCAGTAGCTTCACAGAATAACAGAATAATAGAGATGGGATCTTGGGGCTCCCCCTATTCAAGAAGGAGACCCTATCAGGGGTAGGCAACCTTGGCTCTTTTATGACTCGTGGACTTCAACTCCCAGAATTCCTGAGGCAGCCACGCTGAGGGAAAAGGGAGAGGTTTCCAAGCTGAGCCATGCTGGCTCAGGAATTCTGGGAGTTGAAGTCCACAAGTCATGAAGGGGCCAAGGTTGCCTACCCCTGCCCTATTATACCATTTCAGACATCTGGCTGTCTAATCTCTTCTTAAAAATCTCCAACGTTGGTGCATCCACAACTTCTGGAGGCAAGTCGTTCCACTGATTAATTGTTCTCACGGTCAGGAAATTTCTCCATAGTTTTTAGGTTGGTTCTCTCTTTAATTAGTTTCCATCCGTTGCTTCTTGTCCTCCCTTCAGGTGCTTTGGAGAATAGGTTGACTCCCTCTTCTTTGTGGCAGCCCCTGAGATATTGGAGCACTGCTATCATGTCACCCCTAGTCCTTCTCTTCATTAAACTAGACACCCAATTCCAGCAACATTTCTTCATATGTGTTAGCCTCCAGTCTCCTAATCATCTTTGTTGCTCTTCTCTGCACTCTTTCTAGAGTCTCAACATCTTTTTTATATCTTGGCGATCAAAACTGGAGGCAATATTCCAAAGTTTGGTCTTACCAAGGCCTTATAAAGTGGCATTAACACTTCATGTGATCTTGATTCTATCCTTCTGTTAATGCAGCCTATGACTGCATTAGCTTTGTTGGCAGCTGCAGCACACTGCTGGTTCGTATTTAAAGTGATTGTCTACTAGGACTCCATGATCCTTCTCACAGTTACTACTGTTGAGCCAGGTACCACCTATTCCATAATTGTGCATTTGGTTTGTCTTGCCTAAATGTGGCACCTTCCTTTTTTTTAAAACTCAATTTCATTTTGTTAGATAGACCCCGGTGTTCAAGCCTGTTGAGATCCTTCTGCATCTTAAGCCTGTCTTCTGGACTGAATTGTCTGAAGCCAATAGAGAAGTTTAAATCAGCCGTCCTAAACCTTTCCTGGTCTGCAGACTGGCAGTGTCAGGGACAGGATGGGGGGGAAGAGAGGGGAGGGTTTTGCACGTGCACCTCTTATGCAAATGCAGCTTCGTGCATGTGTATGCTCGCCCACTGCTTGCACGGACCGCTTCCCAACAGTACTGGGCCATGGACCTAGAGATTGGGGACCCCTCGTTTAAACGTTTGGCAGGAGATTGCTTACATCTACACTTAGGTCAGGGGTAGGCAACCTTGGCTCTTTTATGACTCGTGGACTTCAACTCCCAGAATTCCTCAGCCAGCGTGCCTGGCTGAGGAATTCTAGGAGCTGAAGTCCACAAGTCATAAAAGGGCCAAGTTTGAAGACCCCTGCTCTAGAGGCTTGCCTTAGTCTCCTGGGTCATAATATTTATGGTCTGTCCCTGTACATATGACAGTTGCAGCATCCCTACAGTCACATGATCAAAATTTGGTTGCTTGGTAACCAGCATCTATTTATGACGGTTGCAACATCCCCATGATCACCATTTACAGATAGTCCTTGTGGAAGTGTGTATGTGCTGATTCTAGGGCAGGTGTAGGCAACCTTGGCTCTTTTATGACTCGCGGACTTCAACTCCCAGAATTCCTGAGCCAGCCATGCTGAGGGGAAAGCGAGAGGTTTCCAAGCTGAGCCAGGCTGGCTCAGGAATTCTGTGAGTTGAAGTCCACGAGTCATAAAGCGGCCTAGGCCTAGGCCAGAGGTAGGTAACCTTGGCACTTTTATGACTCGTGGACTTCAACTCCCAGAATTCCTGAGCCAGCCATGCTGAGGGGAAAGGGAGAGGTTTCCAAGCTGAGCCATGCTGGCTCAGGAATTCTGGGAGTTGAAGTCCACGAGTCATAAAAGAGCCAAGGTTGCCTACCCCTGACTTAGGTTCTCCTTATTGTAGGCTCAAAACGGCCTTTGTATTTCCTGGCTTCTGACTGGCTAAGAAACAGCAGAAATGAGGAAGGTTCCTTCTGCAAGCCTTTAAAAAAAATGAGAAGACCGCATCTCAAGACTGGGATCAAGATAAAAGAGGCTGTTGAGTACAGAAAATTGCTCTTCAGCAATGTCATCTAAATCATGGTCTTTAGAGCTATGCTGGATTCTTCATCCCGGGGTCACAAAAGCACCAGATCTTCCCTCAAATGCTCAAGCCCTCCATAGACAGATGAGGCCACCCAGCAGGTCTCTTTCCTTCCTGCACGGAACAGTTATTTAAAATACATTAAATTTTGCCTGCAGCCTAATGATGACCTTTTCCAACAGGCTGAACCGGAGATTAAAAGCAACAAGGGGAGAGCAGCCTGGCTTCCTCACCAATGCTCTTTGCAAAACATCACACCCAATAAAGGAACTCGGAGGGGATAAGATTGATCGCCCTTCTGCCAAGTTAGATGCCAAAAAGAACAATTTACAAAATTAAAGGGTAATTAAATTCTCGCCAGAGTCTGGCTGGTGTGAGGTATTGTTAGCCTCACACGAAAGAACCAGTCCCTCCAGCTTTGATTGCAGACCAGAAAAGGGCATTTAAGATGTCACTTGTCTAAAAGGCTGGGCACCTGCTAAAATTTAGGGGAGGGGGAGGGGAAATCTGACCTTTTTCATCCACTCTTGCCTGCCTCTCTCAACTTTGTGTCTTCAGACAGGGATGTATGATGAGGGGATCAAGGAAGAGATAAAAAGAGGTGGGGCTATGGAGCACGGAGGCTCAAGGGGTTGGAACGCTGGGCAGGAGGTTAGCAAGCCCATGTTCAAGACCCAGGAGCTGGCATGGGGTGGGGTTGAGTTCTTATCCTTCACTCCAGCTCCTGCTGGGAACATGAAAGGAGCCCCCAACTGGGTGTCCCCAGGCCAACGGTGATGTTACCCGCTAATCCTTTCAACCTGGAAGCGTCTCAGTACTTCTGACTTGAGTGCATGCAGGTGGGGCTATGATTTCATGGTTTAGGCAGGATTTGACCATAATAAAGATTTGATTTGATCTCATGGTTGTAGCCACCATCTTGATTTTTTTTTTTTAACCTCCTCCTGTGGATACTCCTACCTTCAGATGTGTTCTGCTCATTCTAAAGTGAAGGGCAACAAACTAGAGGAGGTTGCTCCATACTAACAGAATAACAGAGTTGGAAGGGACCTGGGAGGTCTTCTACTCCAACCCCCTGATCAAGCAAGAGACCCTATACCATTTCAGATAAATGGTTGTCCAATCTCTTCTTAAAGGCATCCAGGGAAATAGAGAGGGAACTTATAATGAATTAATTTGAGCTATATATTTATGATTTTTCTTTTGGATGTTTGATGTACCCATCTCCACGTTGTTTCCTAAGCACCTTGATGTAACTTTCCCACCCCTATAAAAATCCAATAATATATATATATATTAAAAAAAGCATCCAGTATTGGAGCACCCATAACTTCTGGAGGCAGGCTTTCCCACTGATTTACTTTTTTTACTGTTTACTTTTCAACAGTATTCTCTATTACATTAAAGCAGGATTTCATTTCTGGTTCTATGGGATGCCGCTGTTCTACCTAGTCCTAGAAGACCAAGTATAGTTATTTAGGACGGGTGGCATTTAGCAACCAAAGCTGTTTTAGTAGAGAGGAATGGACAGCCAGAGCGGTTTACAGTTTGAAAGCACTTTATATCTTATTAAAGGGGTGGACAACTATGGCCCCTTTACAACCGGTGGACTTCAACTCCCAGCATTCCTTGAGCCATCATAAGGATCTGCTTTATCATGCGAAGATGCCTTTTGCTGATATAGGGGCATATCTAACCTGATAGAAGTATTTATGTATTATTTATTTAATTTATTTGTATCCCCCCTTGATTATTTTTACAAATCACTCAAGGTGGCGAACATATCCAACACATGTTCTTCCTCTTAGTTTCCCCCCAATAACAACCCAGTGAGATGGGTTGGGCTGAGAGAGAGGGATTGGCCCAAGGTCACCCAGTCAACTCAAAAGTCCACTGATGATGTTACCTAGTTTAGATGATGAAACGTCTACAAGAAAACAACCAAGCTCAGAGAACACCAAGGATGCCTCATCTGTCTGTCCATCTGTCTATCTCCATCTACCAATCCATCCATCCATCCATCCATCCATCCATCCATCCATCCATCCATCCATCCATCCATCCATCCATGGAAATACATCTCTCTCTCTCTCTCTCTCTCTCTCTCTCTCTCTCTCTCTCTCTCTGTGTGTGTGTGTTTTGGTTCTAAAACGAAAAATCCACATGAAGAAGGCAGGAGAATAAACTCCTTCGGAAATTATTTGGTGGTTGCCCACCAAATTAGCAAGTTTCATTTGCTAATGCTAGACTTTTCTACCCGACTATTATGAACAATGCCTGCCACAACAATGTAAAAAAAGAAACCTTCATTTTCTTTTGCCATTTTATGAAATAGCTTATTTTCAATTGGTTAAACAAGGCATTAATTACATACTATCGAAAGAGATTATTTTAGCCTTACATTGTATAGGGGATTCCACCTATTTATATACCCATTGCTGGATGCCATTAGATCCTTTCTCTGGCCAACTCAAACTTTTGGGAAAGAACAAGAAGCTTCGATGACAATAATTTCATGCCTATAGCAATGATCCCAACGAAATATATGAGAGCAATACATGATAGCATTGTTCCAATATTTGAGGGGCTCCTACAGAAACGAGGGGGGTCAAGCTGTTTTCCAGATACCAAGGGCAGGATAGGAAACAATGGTTGGAAACTAACCAAGGACAGAAGCAACCTAGAACAAAGGAGAAATTTCCTAATTTCCAATTAACCAATGCAATAGCTTGCCTTCAGAAGTTGTGGATGCCCCATCACTGGAGGCTTCCAAAAAGACACTGGACAACCATTTATCTGAAATGGTATAGGGGGTTGGACTAGAAGACCTCTGAGGTTCCTTTCAACTGCAGCTGCCAAAAGGCCAACACAGTGCTGGGCTGCATTAACAGAGGGATAGAATCAAGATCACGTGAAGTATTAATACCACTCTACAATGCCTTGGTAAGGCCACACTTGGAATACTGCATCCTGTTTTGGTCACCACGATGTAAAAAAGATGTTGAGACTCTAGAAAGAGGACAGAGAAGAGCAACAAAGATGATCAGGGGACTGGAGGCTAAAGCATATAAAGAACGGTTGCTGGAATTGGGTATGTCTAGTTTAATGAAGAGAAGAACAAAAGGGGGACATGATAGCAGTGTTCCAATACCTCAGGGGTTGCCACAAAGAAGAGGGAGTCAAGCTATTCTCCAAAGCGCCGGAAGGCAGGACAAGAAGCAACGGATGGAAACTAATCAAGGAGAGAAGCAACCTGGAACTGAGGAGAAACTTCCTGACAGTTAGAACAATTAACCAGTGGAACAACCTGCCTCCAGAAGCTGTGAATGCTCCAACACTGGAGGCTTCCAAAAAGACACTGGACAACCATTTATCTGAAATGGTATAGGGAGTTGGACTAGAAGACCTCTGAGGTTCCTTTCAACTGCAGCTGCCAAAAAAGCCAACACAGTGCTGGGCTGCATTAACAGAGTAATATAGAATCAAGATCACGTGAAGTGTTAATACCACTTTACAATGCCTTGGTGAGGCCACACTTGGAATACTGCATCCAGTTTTGGTCACCACGATGTAAAAAAGACGTTGAGACTCTAGAAAGAGTACAGAGAAGAGCAACAAAGATGATTAGGGAACTGGAGGCTAAAGCATATGAGGAACGTTTGCTGGAATTGGGTATGTCTAGTTTAATGGAGAGAAGGACAAAAGGGGGACATGATAGCAGTGTTTCAATATCTCAGGGGTTGCCACAAAGAAGAGGGGGTCAACCTATTCTCCAAAGCACCTGAAGGCAGGACAAGAAGTAACGGATGGAAACTAGTCAAGGAGAGAAGCAACCTGGAACTGAGGAGAAACTTCCTGACAGTTAGAACAATTAACCAGTGGAACAACCTGCCTCCAGAAGCGGTGAATGCTCCAACACTGGAAGTTTTTAAGAAGAAACTGGACAGCCATTTGTCCGAAATGGTATAGGGTTACCTGCCTGAGCAGGGGGTTGGACTTGATGACCTCCAAGGTCCCTTCCAACTTTATTATTATTATTATTATTATTATAACTCTATTATTCTAAGTTCTATGTTCTAAATACCTAATACCAAGTATTGCTGACCTTAAGCAGAAAGTTGTAGGCTTGGGAATGGTAATCCCCCAGTCAAAATCTCTGCAATATGCATCTCGAAAATAAATACTGGGTTTTTTTGTCGTTTGAAAAAAAACACGAATGTAACTTTTGTAGAGGTCATGAAGAGGTTGCCATGAGTTATTGTTAGGTTTTAAGAATGCTCTGAGGTATTTCCTGAATCCTTTTATAACAGTAATATGCTCCCTCTAACGCTGCCCTTGAATGCTGGAGAAGAATTGGCAAGCAGGAAAAGACTTGAAGCTCTCTGTAACTTCAAGGAGATATGTCAAAATAAAGGGCAACAGGCTACTTAAGTCTCCAACCCGTTTTTCCAGCTCAATTTCTTTTTCTGCAGAGGATTATTATTATTATTTCCCTGTCTCCAGCCTTCCCCGGGTTGGGTTAGCAAAGTGCAAGATGCCAGTTTGCATATCAGTTCTACTTATAAATGCAGATCAGAGTTAATCATTACCGCTTCTAGCACCGATGATGTGTGCAATAGTGGCAAATATCTGTAGCTCGGGTGTAAGCTTGTGGGTTCGTTTTCCGAACGTTTCGTTACCAGGCTAGCTAACATCTTCAGCGGAGTTGAGGGGATGTCAGTGTCAGTTTTCAGTAGGTCTTGTGCTGGTGAGGTCACGTCAGGTGAGGTTCCCATCAGGTGAGGGTCTTGTGATTGGTCTTGTGACGGGTCCCTCACCTGACGTTACCTCACCTGTCATGGTTCCGACAGATGAAACTCTTCAAAGAACTTCGAGGCATTGTTTACCTTAAAGAATCTTTGTTTGAGTAGCATAGCATTGGCACTAACACAATCGAAGCCAAAAACTGACTTCCCCTCCCCTGAGCACATAGTATCAAAGCACAATTCCCTCCTCCATCTGACCGTCATAAATCACATTCCCCAATTAGTTTGAAATGCGGGCTTTCCCTCCAGCTCTCCAGCCTGCCAATTCTTATCATCTCTTATTTCAATAACCTTGGTTCTCACACTAGGTTCAGTATTATTATGTCTAGCTAGACTCTCATGCACATTCCTCCCCCCCTCCCCAGCATCATCTGACTCTAGAAGCAAAAAGAAGAAAATGGTTGCATCTCCATTTGTTGTCAATGCAAAAACATCCGATGTTAGCAGCGTTGACAACCATCACAAGACCTACTGACCACACAAAGTACTTATAAACAGAAGAACATGGACACTGACATCCCCTAAGCTCCACTGACGATGTTATAATAATAATAATAATAATAATAATAAAGTTGGAAGGGATCTTGGAGGTCATCAAGTCCAACCCCCTGCTCAGGCAGGTAACCCTATACCATATCGGACAAATGGCTGTCCAGTTTCTTCTTAAAAACTTCCAGTGTTGGAGCATTCACCGCTTCTGGAGGCAGGTTGTTCCACTGGTTAATTGTTCTAAGTGTCAGGAAGTTTCTCCTTAGTTCTAGGTTGCTTCTCTCCTTGATTAGTTTCCATCCGTTGCTTCTCGTCCTGCCTTCAGGTGCTTTGGAAAATAGCTTGACTCCCTCTTCTCTGTGGCAGCCCCTGAGATATTGGAACACTGCTATCATGTCACCCCTCCTCCTTCTCTTCATTAAACTAGACATACCCAATTCCAGCAACCTTTCCTTATATGTTTTAACCTCCAGTCCCCTAATCATCTTTGTTGCTCTTCTCTGTACTCTTTCTAGAGTCTCAACATCTTTTTTACATCGTGGTGACCAAAACTGGATGCAGTATTCCAAGTTACCTAGCCTGATAACAAAACATTCAGAAACCAATCCACAAGCTCAAAGAACGAACCTCCACCCTCACGGATGATGTTACCTATCAGAATAGAGCTGGAAGGGGCTTTGGAGGTCTTATAGTCCAGCCCCCTGCTCAAGCAGGAGTCCCTATATCATTTCAGACAAGTGGTTGTCCAGTCTCTTCTTAAAAATCTCCAGTGATGGAGTACCCACAACGTCTGAAAGCAAGCAGTTCCACTGGTTAATTGTCCTCACTGTTAAGAAGTTTCTCCTTAATTCCAGGTTGCTTCTTTCCTGGATTAGTTTCCATCCATTGTTTCTTGTCCTGCCTTCTGGTGCTTTGATAAATAAATTGACCCCCTCTTCTTTGTGGCAGCCCCTCAAATACTGGATGTCCTCCCCTAGTCCTTCATTTCTCTAGATTGGCCGTTCCCAATTGCTGCAACCATTCTTCATATGCTTTAGTCTCCAGACCTTTAATCATCTTAGTTGCTCTTCTTTGCATTTCCTCCCCCAAAGTCTCAACATCTTTTTTTGTAATGGGGTGACCAAAACTGGATGACCATGAAACATCTGCAAAAAGCAACCAAGCTCAAGAGAGCCATCCAGGACCCCACAGATATTAAACCACGATGACAAACCATGTGGTGTCCCTTCAAATGCCAGGGCCGTAAAAATAAAGGAGGGGGGGATATGACATGAGTGATCTCCAGCCTTGGAGACTAGACTGCAGGGTATGATCAAGGAAGCAAGAATCTCAGGAGGAATTTTAATGCAAGGATTACAATAAAGATTAGGGTAAGGCAGAGAATCTGAACAACTTCACAGTGCTATCCTTTTTATTAATCAAAGTTTGGAATCTCTACTTACTGGGACTTGCAAACGGCTACTGTTTATGAGATAAGCTACTAACAAAGTACGCCTTAGGCAAAGTCTGGCTCAAAATTAGTAACTGTTAGAGGGACCTTGGAGTCCTAGTGGACGATCACTTAAACATGAGCCAGCAGCGTGCGACAGCAGCCAAAAAAGCTAATACAATCCTTGGTTGTATAAACAGAGGCATAGAATCAAAATCATGTGAAGTATTAGTACTGCTTTATAAAGCCTTAGTAAGGCCACACCGGGAATACTGCATCCAGTTCTGGTCACCGCATTACAGAAAAGATGCTGAGACTTTTGGGAAAAGTGCAACGAAGAGCAACTCAGGCGATTAAAAGCCTGGAGACTAAAACATATGAAGAACGGTTGCAGGATTTGGGAATGGCCAGTCTAGAGAAAAGAAGGACTAGGGGGGACATGATAGCAGTATTCCAGTATTTGAGAGGCTGCTACAAGGAGGAGGGGGGGGTCAATTTATTTTCCAAAGCATCTGAAGACAGGACTAGAAACAACGGATGGAAACTGATCAAGGAGAGAAGCAACCTGGAATTAAGGAGAAACTTCCTAACAGTGAGGACAATTAACCAGTGGTACAGCTTGCCTTCAGAAGTTGTGTGTGCTTCATCACTCGAGGTTTTTAAGAAGAGGCTAGACAGTCACTTGTCTGAGGTGGTATAGGTTCCCTGCTTAAACTGGGGGCTGGACTAGAAGACCTCCAAGGTCCCTTCCAGCTCTATTCTGATTACTATTATCTTCTCACATCCGTACAGATAGTGCTCACCCTTACGACCATAATGGAGTCTGCCCATTAAGGTCACAATTCGTTACAGTTATAAAACGGATCGGTTATGTGACCAACCCAATTTTACAACCTTTTTCACAGCGATTGTTAAGCAAACATACTGGGTTGTAAAGCACTCGTCACAGTCTTTAAGTGAACCAGCAGCTGAGAATAAATTGGAAGTAAATGCTGGGGTTTTGGGCAAAGCTGTTGTAAATTGCAGTCAGATGACTGCAAACCCCTGCAAATGGCCATCAATACAGCCGATCTGCTGAGTGCCCAAAGTTCAGTCATGTGACCGTGGGGAGGGGGGGGGGCTGAGCATCGGAACTACAAATGGTCGTAAGTCAAGACGATCTGATTGTTTCTGTCTAGATGTCTTCCTGTTTCTTTTTCAGCGTTCCTAACAATACCAGATGACAATGTGGTAACCACGGTGTCCATGAACACATTTTTCTGTCCAGATGCAGCTGACCCACTGTTGTTTTGTGTGACACATACACACACACACAAAGCCAAAACAACTCAAGGAATTTCATCTTTTCAGAGCAGAATTTGGAAAGGTGAACGGATTGGTTGGCTGTTCGGATTCTTGTCTCAAAAGCACGAATGTTATTTATTAAAACTTTAATGTGTGTTTCAGCGTGTGTGCGTGTGTGTGTGTGTGTATGCGCGAGAGAACTGTGCAATAGCAACTGAGGTGTTGAGGAGCAGTTCCATGATTTGATAGTAAAGGTTGAATTATTTTACAATATCGCTTTCTTCTTTAAGAAAAACCCAAACACCCTTCCCTGCTTTCACTCTTAATAAAACATTTTTTTTTCCTTTCTCATATTTCTTGAGTGTATGATAAATTCTCACTTTCTTTCCCGGCCTGTTTTAAAATACCTGTAATTAGAAGAGTTGAGTGAACAAACAGTTAGATTCATGTCTACCTACCCCTTTGGCATCGATCACACCCGGCTTGGAATTAAATTTCACTGTTTTTAAACGTGCTTTCTCTTTCCTTTCCACCCTGGAGAGAAAGAGGGGAAAAAATAGGAAGAAAGGAAAATGGAAATATGTATGAAATCCATGATTAGCACATTAAATATACTATTTTTTTCATTACAGGTAGTCTTCAACTTACAATTCATTTAGGGACCGTTTGAAATTACAACGGCATTTAAAAAAAGTGACTTATGGCTGGTTTTTTCACACTTACGACCGTTATAGCATCCCCATGGTCACATGATCAAAATTCAGAGGCTTGGCAACTGGCATGTACTTATGACAGTTGCACTGTCCCAGGGTCATGTGATCACCATTTGTTATCCTCCCAGCAAAGTCAATGGGAGAAGCCAGATTCACTTACCGACTGCATGACTTATTTAACAGCTGAAGTGATTTGCCCAACAATTCTGGCAAAACTCACTTAACAGCTGTCTCGCTTAGCAACGGAAGTTTTGGGCTCAGTTTCAGTCGTAAGTCAAGGACTACCTATATTTCTATTGGTTACATCATTTATATTAAACTTCCCAGAGAAACAAAGATGCAAATGCTACGTAATATATAATCAGGAAAAAAAATTAAATAGTCAACAATGCCACAGAGACTAACCCCCTCAAATTTTAGAAAAAGTATTGTTGAAATATATTCATCAGTACAGGTCAGGGGTAGGCAACCTTGGCTCTTTTATGACTTGTGGACTTCAACTCCCAGAATTCCTGAGCCAGCCATGCTGAGGGGAAAGGGAGAGGTTTCCAAGCTGAGCCATGGTGGCTCAGGAATTCTGGGAGTTGAAGTCCACGAGTCATAAAAGAGCCAAGGTTGCCTACCCCTGGTACAGGTAGTTCTCGAGTTACGACCACAAAGTTTCTGTTGTTAAGTGAAGCATTTGTTAAGTGAGTTTTGCCCCATTTTACAACCTTTCTTGCCACAGTCGTTAAGTGACTCCCTGCAGTTGTGAAGTGAGTAACACCGTTGTTAAGTGAATCTGGCTTCCCCATTGACTTTGCTTGTCAGAAGGTCGTAAAAGGGGATCACGTGAGCTGGGGACACTGCAACCGTCATAAATACGAGTCAGTTGCCAAGTGCCTGAATTTTGATCACGTGACCCTGGGGATGCTGCAATGGTCGTAAGTGTGAAAAATGGTCATAAGTCACTCTTTTCAGTGCCGTTGTAACTCCAAACGGTCACTAAATGAACTGTTGTAAGTTGAGGACTACCTGTATTCAGCCAACGGGGAATGTTTTATATATATGTTCGATATTTTGTTTTATGCACACTTTTTTCTTTTTTTTTTCTTTTTTGTTTTTATGTTGCTCTTTTTTTTTCTTTTCTTCCCTTCTTTTTGGATTTTGCATTTTAACTTTGGAGATAAATTTGCAAAATATAAAAATATGTATACAAATAAAAGGCAAAGATAAAAGAGTTAGTCAACCAGTGGTCCCACTTAGTTAATGGCTGGGAATCACATACATTTTTGTCAGACCTGTTACCACTTAAGCCTCTAAATAGAAACAATCCTTGGCTCCAATTCTTGAAAAAGATATAATTTTATTAGATAATTCATTAGTGCATCGCAGTAGTGCAGAGCTAGAACTGAGAATCATGTGCCAAAATCCCCAAGATCAATTTTTCCCTCCTTTAACTGCCTCCCATCGCTGACCCCGCCATGACTAATCAGGTTGAAGCAAGATGTTTTCAGAACGGTCACGTCACGCCACGCGTAGGTTGATAGGCAGCAGCCTTCTTCTCCCAGCTGGGTGACTTTGAAGCAGCATCTCAGGGAGATACAGAAATTACTTCCGCTTTCCCCCAAGTATCCCCCCTCCCCAGAGTTCATGGCAGACTGTCACCACTTGATAGCAAAGCACAACCCAAGTAAGGTGGCAGCTGACACATCCAGGGTTCAAAATAGGTAGGAGATATCTCACAAGCGGCCAAAAAAGCAAAGTTTTTAGATCTACCATTGTAACAGTAAACCCACAACAGATTCACCAAGCAGCAGAGATAGATATACTTCAGGAGAAACACAATTTCCGAAGGTTACATAAGGAGGAGTTATTTTTGACTACGGGAACAAGTGCGAAAACTACACAAGTTAATTATTGTGGAACAAAATGCCTTGCAGAACATTATCTTCAAGAAGAAATAAAATATATACTTCTGTTTCAAAACTGCCCGTTTTTAACATTGCCAGCTGCAGCACACCAAGCTCATGTTACTATAGTTACAGCTGAACTTTGGAATAAATCTTTTTTTTTTCTTTTCCCTCTCTGAGAAAGCAGCATGCGCACATAGAAATGCAGCTTTCATATTCAGGGGGTGATCTTTGAACCATACAAAGCTCTCAATTTTAAATCTTGAAGATGAAGGTCCGTATAGGAAAAGATGCAAAGAGAAAAGTCATTGAAAGGGAATGAAAACTGGAAGTCCTAAATGGAGAAAGGAAACGCTGCATATTCTAGGCTAGGGCAAAGATAATTAGGTCAAAGCTAAATTCAACCTTTTAACGATTATTACACGCTAATATTAAGTTGCCTTTTCTTTCTCTCTCTAACCTTGCAACACGACTCAATTTTACGATTAATTTCTGCTTTTAGCAGAAAACCTGCTTCAGATTGGAATCACACGCTAATGAGACTTGTCTGTTTGTGGTTTAAGTTGTAAGGCATGATTTATGATTTAGTCTATTGCTTGAATAGGGTTAAACTCCTAGGTTGTGAGTGTAGGATAGGGTACTGAATGAATTAATTGGCTTTTCTGGATTTTAGTTCCATTTGCTATGCCGGGGAGATTTGGGAATAAACTAACCCCCCTGATGAGCCACTTTAGGCATTCTGGTATCCTTCCTTCCTTCCTTCCTTCCTTCCTTCCTTCCTTCCTTCCTTCCTTCCTTCCTTCTGCTCCTCCCTTCCTTCTGCTGCTTCCTTCCTTCCTTCCTTCCTTCCTTCCTCCCGCCCTCCCTCCCTCCCCCCTTTCCTTCCTTCCTTCCTCCCTCCCTTTCTTCCTTCTTCCCTCCCTCCCTCCCTCCCTCCCTCCCTCCCTTTCTCTTCTCTCTTTCTCTCTCTATGAAATACAGGCAGAAAGGAGTAAGGATGGTAACGCGATGGATTCAATCTTTTTCGTGTGACTCTGATTGTGATTCAGTGTAGGCTTGCATCTACACAGCTAGATTGCTGCCAGACCGACAAACATTTTTTGCACTAGAGAAACCTGTTCCTTGTTTGACCACGGTTTGGTGTGCTGTCAGATAAATGGGTCGATCGTCAGTTATTTCAGGGTGGCAACTGGCCAGTCAGACACATCAACCAGCTACAGCTTTTTATTTTTACCCAGGGTAGCCCAAGAGCTATAACACTAGTCCTCGACTTATGACCAGTTGCTTAGCGACTGTTCAAAGTTATGACTGACCCTCTCAAAAATGTCCTGGCAAATAATTAGGTAGAGCGCGAAAGAACGTGGAATTGTTTGATTTTTTTTTCCCCATGGCCTTTTCCGTCCCCAGTTCATTTTCTCAAGGATGCACTCGGTTCAATTGCCGTCGGAGGGCAAAGAATCCTTTGCAAAATTATTTTGCCTGTTTAAAGATATTTATCTATTTATTTACTTAGCATACGGCATGCAATGTCAGGGAAATGTACTCATGCTAGACACAATAGCCTAAATTGCTAGTTCATTCAGTTTGGCGCTTGCATGCCTATCCTTGGTGCATCGCAGGCGGTAAACTAGCTTGCACCAGCAGACTAGCAATGCTCGGATTGCAGGTTCGTCTGGGCTCCTCCACTGGTCTTGCCTCGCCTCGCCTCGCCTCGCCACGCAATGCCTCGCGTCCAGCCAGGTCCAGCGCCGGCGTCCGCTCTCCACACACACGAATGCAGTTAGGTTTTTCCCACCGAAGTGGTGCCCATTTATCTACTTGCACTGTTGCATGCTTTTGAGCTGCTGGATGAGCAGGAGCTGGGGATCGAGTGACGGGAGCTCACTCCATCTCATGGAGCCGGGGCTCGAACAGCCAGAGTGCAAACCATGTCTGGCTGTAAGTTCATTAAGCCACTGTGCCACCACGTCCCTAACCTTAAAGGTAATATGTTGTTAACAAATTCATACTGCCTCTTTGTCAATAGCAATAGCACTTAGACTTATATACCGCTTCACAGTGCTTTACAGCCCTCTCTAAGCGGTTTACAGAGTCAGCATATTTGCCCCCAACAATCTGGGTCCTCATTTAACCGACCTCGGAAGGATGGAAGGCTGAGTCAGCCTTGAGCTGGTGAGACTCGAACTGCCGACAGCCGGCAGTCAGCCGAAGTAGCCTGCAGTACTGCATTCTAACCACTGCGCTACCACAACAATATCGTGTGATGGATAGCATGGCCTTTATTAAAAATGAAACAGCATTGTGTGTCTCCATCTATGTTTTTTTTTCTTTTGTACATTTTTGTATGTCTTGGATTAAAATAATGATTAAGTGTGAGCTTGCAACAGAGACTTGAAATGAAGCTTGTAAAAAAAGAAAAGACAAAAGGACACCACATACCTTCGTTTGCTAGGTATAACTCCCATCTCTTCACTGTCCCCTTCCAGCATGACCCTTCTTGCTTGCCACCACTCATCATCAGAGGCGTTGATAACGTGGAGAATATCTCCATACTTGAAGCTGAGTCCTTGACTGGGGAGGCCACTGTCCTTGCTTTTGTCGTAGTCAAACATGGCTCTGTGGGAAGGAAACACACAAAGGATGGGTAGGTAAACCCAAGTAGGGCAGCACTGAGCAGTCGTCGGAGAGGAACATCTGGAGATGAACGCAAGATTCAAGTGCAGGTAGTCCTTGACTTACAACCACAACTGAGCCCAACGTTTCCATTGCTAAGCAAGGCAGTTGTTAAGTGAGTTGGGCCCCATTTTATGAACATTTTTGCCACGGTTGTCAAGCAAATCACTACAGTTGTTAAGTATATCACGCGGTCATTAAGCGAATCTGGCTTCCCCCATTAACTTTGCTTTTCGGTAGCCGGCTGGGAAGGTCACAAATGGTGATCACATGACCTCAAGACAGTGCAACTGTCATAAATACATGCCAGTTGCCAAGCGTCCCAGTTTTGATCACGTGATCAAGTGTGAAAAACAATCATAAATCACTTTTCCAGTGCCATTATAACTTTGAACGTCACTAAGTGAATGGTTGTAAGTCGAGGACTACAGTAGCTACATATTAAGAAGAACATTATCTTTCTTTCTTTCTTTCTTTCTTTCTTTCTTTCTTTCTTTCTTTCTTTCTTTCTTTCTTTCTTTCTTTCTTTCTTTCTTTCTTTCTTTCTTTCTTTCCTTCCTTCCTTCCTTCCTTCCCCACCCATCTGGCTGTTATGTGACTCTGAGTGGTTTACAATCTGATAAATGATGTTATAAACGATTAAAACAATAAGACAATACATACATTAGCATGAAGAAAATAATAGGTAAGACAGTGTGTGTGGGGGGTATACAATAGAACGGAGAAGGGATTTTCTGATCAATTTTTCCAGTCTGAATAAATTAAGGAAGTCAGGTATATGGGGAAGTGGCTACCTGATCTCTTTGTGTGTTTGTTTGCTTGTGTGCGCAAGAGCGCACACACGTGTGTGCTAGAGGGCAACCAAGAGAAAGTGCTTTGTTTTTGTTGTCGAAGCATAAATCTTCAACGTCTTTTCAGCTGGAGCAAATTGTTAAGAACAGTTACATGACATTAATCATCATTTGCGGCCCACGGCACTCTTATACATCATTAGGAGCAGTCAAATAACGCTATCATCTCTTCAGCCTAATGAAATAAATTGTTGCAAAACGGGTGCCAGCACGGCAAGTGATATTTGATGGCTGTCTGCACTGGTACAGCAAAATAACGTCTGAAGCTGAGAGTATCCATCTAAGGTCAAATTAGGCTTGGAAGGAAGAAATTATTTTTAGATAGTCTCTTAGGAGGGGAATTGAGTTTGTGGGTGCTGTTTTTTTTTCTTCTTCTTTATTGAGGAATAAATGTTTCAGGGTTCACTCAAACAGCAATAGCACTTAAACTTATATACCGCTTCACAGTGTTTTACAGCCCCCTCTAAGCGGTTTACAGAGTCAACATACTTGGCCCCCAGCAACCTGGGTCCTCATTTTACCGACCTCGGAAGGATGGAAGGCTGAGTCAACCTTGAGCCCCGTCAGGATCAAACTCCTGGCTGTGGGCAGAGTCAGCCTGCAATACTGCATTCTAGCCACTGCGCCACCACGGCTCTTATAAATGACCCAGCCTATTCCAGGTACCGGCAGGAGATATTCCAAATAGGTAATAAATACACAAAACTTCAAATCTTGTCGTGAGTTTATCATTTATCGCACTAGACCAGCCACCCCCAACCTTTTGGGCACCAGGGACCAGTTCCGTGGAGAATTTTTTTCCCGCAGACCGGAGAGGGCATGGTTTCACGTGCTATCTGTATCCCGCGGATGGGGCTTTGCTTGTTTGTGCGGTCCAGTTTCTGGCATGCCATGAACTGGTGCTGGTCCATGGACTGGGGGTTGGGGATCCCTGCACTAGACTTCACCTCCCAATGACCTGCACCTGACATGACCTCCCATCCATTGGTGGGACTGAAATATCTGAACAACCGGTTCTCTTATTGGATGCAGGCCTGGGCCTCCGAGCCTAGAACGGACTTCCGGAAGTGGCATCCACGAACTTCCGGTGGGCTGTTCTAGGCCTGGGAGGCCTCCTCCAGGCCTCCGAGGCCTAGAACGGACTTCCGGAAGTGGCATCCACACACTTCTGGTGGGTCATTCTAGGCCTGGCAGGCCTCCTCCAGGCCTCCAAGGCCTAGAATGGGCTTCTGGAAGTGGCATCGACAAACATCCGGTGGGCCGGTCTAGGCCTGGGAGGCCTCCTCTAGGCCTTCGAGGCCTAGACTGGACTTCCGGAAGCAGTGTGCATTCAGCCGGTTCTCCGAACTCAGCAAAATTTAGCTACCGGTTTCTGTCGAACTAGTGCGAACCGGCTGAATCCCACCACTGCTCCCATTACAAGACCCTCAACTGACGTGACCCTTACCTGATCCCTGACCCTTACCTGATCCCTCACAAGACCCATCACTAGACCCATCACAAGACCCTCACCTGATGTGACCCTCCCATCAGAAGACCTACTGACCACGCGAAGCTCTTATAAGCAGAAGAACACGGACACTGACATTCCTTAAATTCCGCTGAAGATGTTACCTAGCCTGGTAAGGAAACGTTCGGACACCAACCCACAAGCTCGGAGAACGAACCTCCACTCCCTAATCTGGAGAAGTATTTTTCAGGCTGATGCAGTTAGGACCGGATAGTTCTCAACTTACGACCATTCATTTAGTGACCAAATTCAACGGTACTGGAAAAAAAGAGACTTAGGACTATTTTTCACATGAAAGTTATATCTCCGTGTTTTATGTGCTCATAATTCAGACACTTGGCAAGTGACTCATATTTGTGACCATCGCAGTGTCCCAGGCTCATGTGATCCCCTTTTTTTGACCTTCTGATGAGAAAAGTCAATGGGGAAGCCAGATTAACAAGTGTGTTACTAACTTAACAACTGTAATATTCACTAACAACTGTGGCAAGGAAGGTCGTAAAATGGGGCAAAATTCACTTAAAAAATGTCTCACTTAGCAACAGAAATTTGGAGCTCACTTGTGGTCCTAAGTCAGGATTACTTATACAGCACTATAGATGAAATCTCTTGATTTCACTCTGCAAAGATTTCATTTTTTATGAGCCGTGGTGGCGCAGTGGTTAGAATGCAGTACCGTTTTTTCCCCTCTTCTTTTTCTTTAAGATATGAGTAATGTAACAATGTGATGGCTTGTATGAGAAAAAAGACTTAAATACTTAAGTGTAACTAATTTTGAGAAAATCTTAACCAAGTAAAAAATGCTTTGAATATTGTGGGGAAAACAAATTTAAATAAGAATTTTGTAAAGAGGATGTATGACGAGGGCAATCAATGAAAAGAAGCTTTACGTTGATGTGGTTATTATTTACAGAAACATGAGAAAAATGTCTATATTTAATTGTCATTTATTCAAATAATAAGAACCGTATTAATTTAAGGTTGGCGAAAGAGAATATTATTGGAAGAAGAGAAAATCAAGCAAAGCTATTATACGGACTATAGAATTGTAGAAATTAATTGTTATTGTTTTTTAAACACTAACCCAGACAACACGCTGTTTACCAAATATTAAGGTATTTTTTAAAAACATATTTTTTTAAAAAAATAAACCCGAGAGAGAGGGGGGGGGGAAAAGAATGCAATATTGCAGGCTGACTCTGCCCATAGCCAGCAGTTCGATCCTGACCGGCTCAAGGTTGACTCAGCCTTCCATCCTTACGAGGTCGGTAAAATGAGGACCCAGATTGTTGTGGGCAAATAGGCTGACTCTGTAAACCGCTTAGAGAGGGCTGTAAAGCACTGTGAAGCGGTACATAAGGCTAAGTGCTATTACTATTGCTATTTCATCACACTGGCTCTTACGGCTGATGAATCCAAATGGCTGCGCCTTGTGTGATTTCATGTTGATCAGGGCCATTATGGAGAAAGCTAATTAAAGTACAATTAGAGAGAGCCCCACCAGGCGAAGGAGTGAATCGCTCTCTGCAGTGACTGGATGGCTTCATTGCTTATTGGGAGCTGCAAAGATCGATTGGATAGGAATACCAGGCCTGTTAGGGGGAAGATGGAAGGAAAATACTTAGCTGGATGAATGGCACGCCTGGATAAAATCTCCAGCTGAGAAACTGGACAAGCTTTGAAAAGCTGGTTCGTCATTTGCCGACAAATGAGACCTGCGGAAATGTTTATAGGATGGAGTTCTGTCCAGCCATATACAGGTAGTCCTCAACTTACGACCACAATTGAGCCCAAAATTTCTGTTGCTAAGCAAGACAGCTGTTAAGTGAATTTTGCCCCATTTTACCTAGTTTCTTACCACAATTGTTAAGTCAATCGCTGCAGTTGTTAAATTAGTAATACGGTTGTTAAGTGAATCTGGCTCCAAGGTCTTTTCCAACTCTGTTATTCTGTATTCAATAAAGCTCATTTAATCGATTTGATAGACTTTTCCCTAATCACAGAGGTTGCATTTTCACAAAACATTCAACCCAGCTACTGAATCAATCCACTTTTGGGGTATGATAATACTCAGAACGGTAAAGTAGCCCAGTAGGTTTAGAATAGAATAATAGAATAGAATAATAACTTTATTGTCGCTTTGAATGTACACTAATCGGCATACATTAAAATGAAATTTCATGGCATACAGCTCTCAAAGGCTCACCACCTCCGATATATATACTCCATAAAAATGACAAAAATAAATACATACAGAATTATGCATGTACCCACATATATTATATGACACACAGAAACAACACAGTCTAGAGAAGCAACCTGGAACTGAGGAGAAACTTCCTGACAGTTAGAACAATTAACCAGTGGAACAACCTGCCTCCAGAAGCTGTGAATGCTCCAACACTGGAAGTTTTTAAGAAGAGACTGGACAGCCATTTGTCCAAAATGGTATAGGGTTTCCTGCCTGAGCAGGGGGTTGGAATCGATGACCTCCAAGGTCCCTTCCAACTTTATTATTATTATTATTATTATTATTATTAGTTTGGATTATGTATACGTGTGCATGGTGAGAAAAACGAATCTTGCAAGTTTTTACTTAAGAGTTAAAACTCGCCAAGCATAACATATCCTTCGAATACTGACTTTAGGTTTCCTATTTAAGTTAAGCTACTAATTTATTCGGTTCATCTCCCGACTAGAATTTAGAAGATTTAAATCATCCAGATGATTCCTGTGCCTTTTCCCGTATCAAAGTTTGATTTTCATCATGATCAACAATGAAACTGGAGAAGTACTCTTTCGAAAGAAAATTCATGACTATCTATAACTTTTAAATATAGTTGTAGAATATGGATTGGCCTGCAGGATGAGACACTGGTTTCACGCAACCCCAAATATTCTGCAGTTTTCTGGTAAGGATGAGTCACCCCAAATCCAATTTTCTTGTTTTCCTGATGCTCAGACAAGTAAATAGAATTACTCTTCCTTTATGGTGCCCTCAGCTAATGACTTCCTTTTCTAACCTGCCCACTGGAGTGGTTTAAGGTTAGCAACGGAGTAAAGCCCATTTATTTTAAACCGAAGCCTTGTGGTATTCTGAATTAGCATCAAAAGCCAGCCTGTCTCCCTGCACAGTTAAGACTAATTCTAGCGCAGAACCATCCTTTTTTATTCCTATCAGGTTGACAGGATTGAAATATGGATTTCAATTTGTCACTCTAAAGTGGATAAAACAAGAATTTGGGCCATCTCTTTAGGAGATTTTGAGGCTTTGCAGGTGAGTGAAATAAATCTCCTTTCCTTGGCCTGCTTGCACTTCGGGGTACAATCTGTCTCCCGCCAAAGGACTTTAAGTGGCACTTATTTAATAATTGGCAGCCATAAGTATTACAATTTTGGATGACATGGGTCATTTGTATAGCTACTCAACCTCTTGATGCTAACTAAATCAGAGGATGCTTTGATGCATCGGACGACGCTTTTCAAAAGGGTGAGCCTGAAGGTTTGTTTTACCCAGATGATAAATGAAATGGGAATATTTTACGCGGACAGTTTCAACCTGAGCTGCTGAGAATTTTATTTTCTCCACCCCTCTTTCTCCCCCCATCAATATACTTTGGCACTTGAGATTGTAACAACCCAAAAAGATAGGGTCTTGCCCCGTGCATCTTAAAATGTGAATTTGGTTAAAGGAGAGGGAAAGATAGCAATAGCACTTGGACTTATATACCGCTTCACAGTGCTTTACAGCCCTCTCTAAGCGGTTTACACAGTCAGCCTATTTACATCCCAACAATCTGGGTCCTCATTTTACCGACCTCGGAAGGATAAAAGGCGGAGCCAACCTTGAGCCGGTGAGACTCGAACTGCCAAACTGCTGGCAGCCGGCAGTCAGCAGAATTAGCCTGTAGTACTGCACTCTAACCACTGCGCGCCATGGCTCAGTGGGAGGGGCTGAAACCCCAAAGCAGAGGAAGAAAGCAAGACAAAGGAATTTCCTTGACTTACAACCATTCATTTAGTGACCGTTCAAAGTTATGACTTCACGGAAATAGCGACTTATGACCGTTTTTCGCACCAACGACCGTTGCAGGATCGTTCACCATGCTCAGGTGAACAAAATTTGGATGCTTAGCAACTGGTTCATATTTAGGATGGTTGCCGTGTCCCGGGGTCACGTGAGATCCCCTTTTGCGACTTTCTGACAATCAAAATCAATGGGGAGGCCAGATTCCCTTAACAACGGTGTTGCTAACTTAACAACCGCATGGATTCGCTTAGCAACGGTGGCAAGAAAGGTCGTAAAACGGGGCAAAATGCACTTAACCACTGTCTCACTTAGCAGTAGAAATTTTGGGTTCAATCGTGGTCGTACGTCGAGGACTACCTGTATAGTTTTGTTTGAAACGGTAGTTTAGGATATTATAGCAATTTTCAATTACTTCCCTTGAGCGGAATTAGCGAAGACCTGCAGACTTTAATAAAAGGTAAAAAAATTGTTATGATTTAGAAAGGAGCCAGGTAACAATCAGGACTATTGTTTGAGAAATGGGAAAAGTCTGGTTTCAGGGAGAAATCGTGACCCCAGTTGCTGGGTTCACTTGGTGGCTAAGAGTTTTGGAAAGTGAAAAATCAGATGGCAGGAATAAGCAATGGGATGTAGGGAGTCCTCATTTTTATTCCTGGCAGACACAGTTCTCAGAGGCCTTACTAGCTGTCCATTAATAGAATCAGAACACTGGGCTCAAGATCCCTGTAGCAGAGAAGAACCATCAAAGTAATTGCAGCTGACAGGAATACAAAAAAGAAAAAAAAACAGAAAAATCCAATCAGAGGTCGGCATTCACTCTTTTAACACAGCCATCTAGAATAGATTATGACCTTTACTGACAATCAAGACAGAAGTTAGATTTTTGCCAGCAGGTTTGTAGTTGAGAGAGAGAGAGACAGAGAGAGAGAGACACAGGCAGACAGACAGAGACAGAGGAAAACAAAAAGAAAGAAAAAAATAATTTCCTTTCCTTTCCCCATTTCCCTTTCCTTTCCTTTCCCTATCCTTTCCCCATTTCCCTTTCCTTTCCTTTCCCCATTTCCCTTCCCTTTCCCCATTTCCCTTCCCTTTCCTTTCCCCAATTCCCTTCCCTTTCCTTTCCCCATTTCCCTTTCCTTTCCTTTCCCTATTTCCCTTTCCTTTCCCCATTTCCCTTCCCTTCCCTTTCCTTTCCCCATTTCCCTTTCCTTTCCTTTCCCTATTTCCCTTTCCTTTCCCCATTTCCCTTCCCTTCCCTTTCCTTTCCCCATTTCCCTTTCCTTTCCCTATTTCCCTTTCCTTTCCCCATTTCCCTTCCCTTTCCTTTCCCCATTTCCCTTCCCTTTCCTTTCCCCATTTCCCTTCCCTTCCCTTCCCTTTCCTTTCCTTTCCTTTCCCTATTTCCCTTTCCTTTCCCCATTTCCCTTTCCTTCCCTTTCCTTTCCCTATTTCCCTTTCCTTTCCCCATTTCCCTTCCCTTCCCTTTCCTTTCCCCATTTCCCTTCCCTTTCCTTTCCCCATTTCCCTTTCCTTTCCTTTCCCTATTTCCCTTTCCTTTCCCCATTTCCCTTCCC
>JALGBA010002336.1:0-12630 GCA_023970755.1 Azemiops feae | reverse complement strand
ATGTGAGCTTTCCCTGAGGAGTTAGCCCATGGGTCGGCCAGCCGAAATATCCAACGAGCCGCACGGGCCCGTTTCCCTAAAAAAAAACACCCCTGGGAGCCGCACCCGCCCGCGCATGCGCGCCCGTCCGCGCATGCGCGCATGTGCGCGCACCCGCGCATGCCCGTTCGCGCATGCATGCGCG
Source organism: Azemiops feae (assembly GCA_023970755.1). Taxonomy (NCBI): domain Eukaryota; kingdom Metazoa; phylum Chordata; class Lepidosauria; order Squamata; family Viperidae; genus Azemiops; species Azemiops feae. Next base: position 12,446 of record JALGBA010002336.1, on the reverse strand, counting down.
CCCGTTCGCGCATGCGCACGCGCACCCGCCCGCGCACGCGCACCCGCCCGCGCATGCGCAAGTGCACCCGCCCGCGCATGCGCACACGCCCGCGGCGGAGGCTCCGGAGCCGCAGGTGATCCCTCAAAGAGCCGCATGCGGCTCCGGAGCCGCGGGTTGCCGACCCGTGAGTTAGCCCAAGGCGTATATCGCAATTGATAAAAATCCCATTGAGCCAGAAAAGTCAATTATTCAGACAGAGCTCAAATTTGAAAAAGAAAGACATATGCAGGTTCCACTCAGATGGGGAAACTGAAAAACCACTTCTTTTCCAGATGTGAGCTTTCCCTGAGGAGTTAGCCCAAAGCGTATCTCGCAATTGTTGGTAAAAATCCCATTGAGCCAGAAAAGTCAATTATTCAGACAGAGCTCAAATTTGAAAAGGAAACACATATGCAGGCTCCACTCGGATTGGGAAACTGAAAAACCACTTCTTTTCCGGATATGAGCTTTCCCTGTGGAGATAGCCCAAGGCGTATCTCGCAATTGGTAAAAATCCCATTCAGCCAGAAAAGTCAATTATTCAGACAGAGCTCAAATTTGAAAAGGAAACACATATGCAGGCTCCACTCGGATGGGGAAACTGAAAAACCAGTTGTTTTCCAATTCTGAGCTTTCCCTGTGGAGTTAGCCCAAGGCGTCTCTCTCAATTGTTGGTAAAAATCCCATTGAGCCAGAAAAGTCAATTATTCAGACAGAGCTCAAATTTGAAAAGGAAACACATATGCAGGCTCCACTCGGATGGGGAAGCTGAAAAACCACTTGTGTTCCACTTCTGAGCTTTCCCTGTGGAGATAGCCCAAGGCGTATCTCGCAATTGTTGGTAAAAATCCCATTGAGCCAGAAAAGTCAATTATTCAGACAGAGCTCAAATTTGAAAAGGAAACACATATGCATGCTCCACTCGGATGGGGAAACTGAAAAACCACTTCTTTTCCGGATGTGAGCTTTCCCTGTGGAGATAGCCCAAGGCGTATCTCGCAATTGATAAAAATCCCATTGAGCCAGAAAAGTCAATTTTTCAGACAGAGCTCAAATTTGAAAAAGAAAGACATATGCAGGTTCTCCAGGGTTGGTGAAGCTGAAAAACCAGTTGTTTTCCATACGTGATATTTCCCTGAGGAGTTAGCCCAAGGCGTATGTCGCAATGGTAAAAATCCCATTCAGCCAGAAAAGTCAATTTTTCAGACAGAGCTCAAATTTGAAAAAGAAACACATATGCAGGTTCCACTCAGATGGGGAAGCTGAAAAACCAGTTGTTTTCCGGATGTGAGCTTTCCCTGTGGAGATAGCCCAAGCCGTATCTCGCAATTGATAAAAATCCCATTGAGCCAGAAAAGTCAATTTTTCAGACAGAGCTCAAATTTGAAAAAGAAACACATATGCAGGTTCTCCAGGGTTGGTGAAGCTGAAAAACAAGTTGTTTTCCATATGTGAGCTTTCCCTGAGGAGTTAGCCCAAGGCGTATCTCGCAATTGATAAAAATCCCATTGAGCCAGAAAAGTCAATTATTCAGACAGAGCTCAAATTTGAAAAAGAAAGACATATGCAGGTTCCACTCAGATGGGGAAACTGAAAAACCACTTCTTTTCCAGATGTGAGCTTTCCCTGTGGATTTAGCCCAAGGCGTATCTCGCAATTGGTAAAACTCCCATTGAGCCAGAAAAGTCAATTATTCAGACAGAGCTCAAATGTGAAAAAGAAACACATATGCAGGTTCTACTCAGATGGGGAAGCTGAAAAACCACTTCTTTTCCAGCTCTGAGCTTTCCCTGTGGATTTAGCCCAAGGCGTATGTAGCAATTGGTAAAACTCGCATTGAGCCAGAAAAGTCAATTATTCAGACAGAGCTCAAATGTGAAAAAGAAACACATATGCAGGTTCTACTCAGATGGGGAAGCTGAAAAACCACTTCTTTTCCAGATGTGAGCTTTCCCTGTGGATTTAGCCCAAGGCGTATCTCGCAATTGTTGGTAAAAATCCCACTCACCCAGAAAAGTCAATTTTTCAGACAGAGCTCAGATTTGAAAAAGAAACACATATGGAGGTTCCACTCAGATGGGGAAGCTGAAAAACCAGTTGTTTTCCACTTCTGAGCTTTACCTGTGGAGATAGCCCAAGGCTTATCTCGCAATTGGTAAAAATCCCACTCAGCCAGAAAAGTCAATTTTTCAGACAGAGCTCAGATTTGAAAAAGAAACATATATGCAGGTTCCAATCAGATGGGGAAGCTGAAAAACCAGTTGTTTTCCACTTCTGAGCTTTCCCTGTGGAGATAGCCCAAGGCTTATCTCGCAATTGGTAAAAATCCCACTCAGCCAGAAAAGTCAATTTTTCAGACAGAGCTCAAATTTGAAAAAGAAACACATATGCAGGCTCCACTCGGATGGGGAAACTGAAAAACCACTTCTTTTCCGGATGTGAGCTTTTCCTCTGGAATTAGCCCAAGGCGTTTGTCGCAATGGTAAAAATCCCATTGAGCGAGAAAAGTCAATTTTTCAGACAGAGCTCAAATTTGAAAAAGAAACACATATGCAGGTTCTCCAGGGTTGGTGAAGCTGAAAAACCAGTTGTTTTCCATATGTGAGCTTTCCCTGTGGATTTAGCCCAAGGCGTATCTCGCAATTGTTGGTTAAAATCCCATTGAGCCAGAAAAGTCAATTATTCAGACAGAGCTCAAATTTGAAAAAGAAAGACATATGCAGGTTCCACTCAGATGGGGAAACTGAAAAACCACTTCTTTTCCAGATGTGAGCTTTCCCTGAGGATTTAGCCCAAGGCGTATCTCGCAATTGGTAAAACTCCCATTGAGCCAGAAAAGTCAATTATTCAGACAGAACTCAAATTTGAAAAAGAAAGACATATGCAGGTTCCACTCAGATGGGGGAAACTGAAAAACCACTTCTTTTCTGGATGTGAGCTTTTCCTGTGGAATTAGCCCAAGCTATCTTGCATTGTTGGTACAATTCCCATTCGGCCAGAAAAGTCAATTATTCAGACAGAGCTCAGATTTGAAAAGAAACACATATGCAGGTTCACGAGATGGGGAAGCTAAAAAACAGTTGTTTCAAGTCTGATGAGCTCCCTGTGCAGAGATAGCACCAAGGCGTTATCTCGCAATTTGTTAAAAAATCCCATTCAGACAGAAAAAGTCAATTTTCAGGACAGAGCTCAAAATGAAAAAGAAAGACATATGCAGGGTCCACTCAAATGGGGGAAACGAAAAACCACTTCTTTCCGGATGTGAGCTTTCACTGTGTTTAGCCAAGGCGTATCTCGCAATTGTTGTAAAAAATCCCATTTGAGCCAGAAAAGGTCAATTATTCAGACAGAGCTCAAATTTGAAAAAGAAAGACATATGCAGGTTCCACTCAGATGGGGAAACTGAAAAACCACTTCTTTTCCAGATGTGAGCTTTCCCTGAGGATTTAGCCCAAGGCGTATCTCGCAATTGGTAAAACTCTCATTGAGCCAGAAAAGTCAATTTTTCAGACAGAGCTCAAATTTGAAAAGGAAACACATATGCAGGCTCCACTCGGATGGGGAAACTGAAAAACCACTTCTTTTCCGGAGGTGAGCTTTCCCTGTGGAGATAGCCCGAGGCGTATCTCGCAATTGGTAAAAATCCCATTCAGCCAGAAAAGTCAATTATTCAGACAGAGCTCAAATTTGAAAAGGAAACACATATGCAGGCTCCACTCGGATGGGGAAACTGAAAAACCAGTTGTTTTCCACTTCTGAGCTTTCCCTGTGGAGTTAGCCCAAGGCGTATGTCTCAATTGTTGGTAAAAATCCCATTGAGCCAGAAAAGTCAATTATTCAGACAGAGCTCAAATTTGAAAAGGAAACACATATGCAGGCTCCACTCGGATGGGGAAACTGAGAAACCACTTCTTTTCCGGATGTGAGCTTTCCCTGTGGAGATAGCCCAAGGCGTATCTCGCAATTGGTAAAAATCCCATTCAGCCAGAAAAGTCAATTTTTCAGACAGAGCTCAAATTTGAAAAAGAAAGACATATGCAGGTTCCACTCAGATGGGGGAAACTGAAAAACCACTTCTTTTCTGGATGTGAGCTTTCCCTGTAGATTTAGCCCAAGGCGTATCTCGCAATTGGTAAAAATCCCACTCAGCCAGAAAAGTCAATTATTCAGACAGAGCTCAAATTTGAAAAAGAAACACATATGCAGGCTTCACTCGAATGGGGAAACTGAAAAACCACTTCTTTTCCGGATGTGAGCTTTTCCTCTGGAATTAGCCCAAGGCGTTTGTCGCAATGGTAAAAATCCCATTGAGCGAGAAAAGTCAATTTTTCAGACAGAGCTCAGATTTGAAAAAGAAACACATATGCAGGTTCTCCAGGGTTGGTGAAGCTGAAAAACCAGTTGTTTTCCATATGTGAGCTTTCCCTGTGGATTTAGCCCAAGGCGTACCTCGCAATTGTTGGTTAAAATCCCATTGAGCCAGAAAAGTCAATTATTCAGACAGAGCTCAAATTTGAAAAAGAAAGACATATGCAGGTTCCACTCAGATGGGGAAACTGAAAAACCACTTCTTTTCCAGATGTGAGCTTTCCCTGTGGAGTTAGCCCAAGGCGTATCTCGCAATTGGTAAAACTCGCATTGAGCCAGAAAAGTCAATTATTCAGACAGAGCTCAAATGTGAAAAAGAAACACATATGCAGGTTCTACTCAGATGGGGGAAACTGAAAAACCACTTCTTTTCTGGATGTGAGCTTTCCCTGTAGATTTAGCCCAAGGCGTATCTCGCAATTGGTAAAAATCCCATTCAGCCAGAAAAGTCAATTTTTCAGACAGAGCTCAAAATTGAAAAAGAAACACATATGCAGGTTCCACTCATATGGGGAAGCTGAAAAACCAGTTGTTTTCCGGATGTGAGCTTTCCCTGTGGAGATAGCCCAAGGCGTATCTCGCAATTGATAAAAATCCAATTGAGCCAGAAAAGTCAATTTTTCAGACAGAGCTCAAATTTGAAAAAGAAACACATATGCAGGTTCTACAGGGTTGGTGAAGCTGAAAAACCAGTTGTTTTCCATATGTGAGCTTTCCCTGAGGAGTTAGCCCAAGGCGTATCTCGTAATTGATAAAAATCCCATTGAGCCAGAAAAGTCAATTATTCAGACAGAGCTCGAATTTGAAAAAGAAAGACATATGCAGGTTCCACTCAGATGGGGAAACTGAAAAACCACTTCTTTTCCAGATGTGAGCTTTCCCTGTGGAGTTAGCCCAAGGCGTATCTCGCAATTGGTAAAACTCGCATTGAGCCAGAAAAGTCAATTATTCAGACAGAGCTCAAATGTGAAAAAGAAACACATATGCAGGTTCTACTCAGATGGGGAAGCTGAAAAACCACTTCTTTTCCGGATGTGAGCTTTCCCTGTGGATTTAGCCCAAGGCGTATGTAGCAATTGGTAAAACTCGCATTGAGCCAGAAAAGTCAATTATTCAGACAGAGCTCAAATGTGAAAAAGAAACACATATGCAGGTTCTACTCAGATGGGGAAGCTGAAAAACCACTTCTTTTCCAGATGTGAGCTTTCCCTGTGGATTTAGCCCAAGGCGTATCTCGCAATTGTTGGTAAAAATCCCACTCACCCAGAAAAGTCAATTTTTCAGACAGAGCTCAGATTTGAAAAAGAAACACATATGGAGGTTCCACTCAGATGGGGAAGCTGAAAAACCAGTTGTTTTCCACTTCTGAGCTTTACCTGTGGAGATAGCCCAAGGCTTATCTCGCAATTGGTAAAAATCCCACTCAGCCAGAAAAGTCAATTTTTCAGACAGAGCTCAGATTTGAAAAAGAAACATATATGCAGGTTCCAATCAGATGGGGAAGCTGAAAAACCAGTTGTTTTCCACTTCTGAGCTTTCCCTGTGGAGATAGCCCAAGGCTTATCTCGCAATTGGTAAAAATCCCACTCAGCCAGAAAAGTCAATTTTTCAGACAGAGCTCAAATTTGAAAAAGAAACACATATGCAGGCTCCACTCGGATGGGGAAACTGAAAAACCACTTCTTTTCCGGATGTGAGCTTTTCCTCTGGAATTAGCCCAAGGCGTTTGTCGCAATGGTAAAAATCCCATTGAGCGAGAAAAGTCAATTTTTCAGACAGAGCTCAAATTTGAAAAAGAAACACATATGCAGGTTCTACTCAGATGGGGAAACTGAAAAACCACTTCTTTTCCAGATGTGAGCTTTCCCTGAGGATTTAGCCCAAGGCGTATCTCGCAATTGTTGGTTAAAATCCCATTGAGCCAGAAAAGTAAATTATTCAGACAGAGCTCAAATTTGAAAAAGAAAGACATATGCAGGTTCCACTCAGATGGGGAAACTGAAAAACCACTTCTTTTCCAGATGTGAGCTTTCCCTGAGGATTTAGCCCAAGGCGTATCTCGCAATTGGTAAAACTCCCATTGAGCCAGAAAAGTCAATTATTCAGACAGAACTCAAATGTGAAAAAGAAACACATATGCAGGTTCCACTCAGATGAGGAAGCTGAAAAACCACTTCTTTTCCGGATATGAGCTTTCCCTGTGGAGATAGCCCAAGACGTATCTTGCAATTGTTGGTAAAATTCCCATTCGGCCAGAAAAGTCAATTATTCAGACAGAGCTCAGATTTGAAAAAGAAACACATATGCAGGTTCCACTGAGATGGGGAAGCTAAAAAACCAGTTGTTTTCCAGCTCTGAGCTTTCCCTGTGCAGATAGCCCAAGGCGTATCTCGCAATTGGTAAAAATCCCATTCAGCCAGAAAAGTCAATTTTTCAGACAGAGCTCAAATTTGAAAAAGAAAGACATATGCAGGTTCCACTCAAATGGGGGAAACTGAAAAACCACTTCTTTTCTGGATGTGAGCTTTCCCTGAGGAGTTAGCCCAAGGCGTACCTTGCAATTGTTGGTAAAAAATCCATTCAGCCAGAAAATTCAATTTTTCAGACAGAGCTCAGATTTGAAAAAGAAACACATATGCAGGTTCCACTCAGACGGGGAAGCTGAAATACCAGTTGTTTTCCAGCTCTGAGCTTTTCCTGTGGAGATAGCCCAAGGTGTATCTCGCAATTGATAAAAATCCCATTCAGCCAGAAAAGTTAATTTTTCAGACAGAGCTCAAATTTGAAAAAGAAAGACATATGCAGGTTCCACTGAGAAGGGGAAGCTGAAAAACCAGTTGTTTTCCAGCTCTGAGCTTTCCCCGTGGAGATAGCCCAAGGCGTATCTCGCAATTGGTAAAAATCCCATTCCGCCAGAAAAGTCAATTTTTCAGACAGAGCTCAAATTTGAAAAAGAAAGACATATGCAGGTTCCACTGAGATGGGGAATCTGAAAAACCAGTTGTTTTCCAGCTCTGAGCTTTCCCTGTGTGATAGCCCAAGCGTATCTCGAATGGTAAGAACTCCCATTGACAGAAAGTCAATTTTTCACAGAGCTCAGATTTGAAAGAAACACATATCATGTTCTCACGCAGATTGGAAGCTGAAAAACCACTTCTTTTCCGGATGTGAGATTTCCCTGTGGAGTTAGCCAAAGGCGTATGTCGCAATTGTTGGTAAAAATCCCATTCGGCCAGAAAAGTCAATTATTCAGACAGAGCTCAGATTTGAAAAAGAAACACATATGCAGGTTCCACTGAGATGGGGAAGCTGAAAAACCAGTTGTTTTCCAGCTCTGACCTTTCCCTGTGGAGATAGCCCAAGGCGTATCTCGCAATTGGTAAAAATCCCATTCGGCCAGAAAAGTCAATTATTCAGACAGAGCTCAGATTTGAAAAAGAAACATATATGCAGGTTCCACTCAGATGGGGAAGCTGAAAAAACCAGTTGTTTTCCAGCTCTGAGCTTTCCCTGTGGAGATAGCCCAAGGCGTATCTCGCAATTGGTAAATCCCATTCGTCAGAAAGTCAATGTTTTCATGACGAGTCTCAGAGTTGAAAAGAAACACATATGCATGTTCCACTCAAGCTGGGGAAGCTGAAAAACCAGTTGTTTTCCAGCTCTGAGCTTTCCCTGTTGAGATAGCCCAAGGCGTATCTCGCAATTGGTAAAAATCCCATTCAGCCAGAAAAGTGAATTTTTCAGACAGAGCTCAGATTTGAAAAAGAAACACATATGCATGTTCCACTCAGATGGGGAAGCTGAAAAACCACTTCTTTTCCGGATGTGAGCTTTCCCTGTGGAGTTAGCCCAAGGCGTATGTCGCAATTGTTGGTAAAAATCCCATTCGGCCAGAAAAGTCAATTATTCAGACAGAGCTAAGATTTGAAAAAGAAAGACATATGCAGGTTTCACTCAGATGGGGAAACTGAAAAACCACTTCTTTTCCAGATGTGAGCTTTCCCTTGGAGTTATCCCTCAGTGCGTATCTCGCATTGTTGGTAAAAATCCCATTCGGCCAGAAAAGTCCATTATTCAGAAGAGCTCAAATTGTGGAAACAGAACACACATATGCAGGTTCCACTCAGATGGGGAAGTTGAAAAACCACTTCTTTTCCAGAAGTGAGCTTTCCCTGTGGAGTTAGCCCAAGGCGTATCTTGCAATTGTTGGTAAAAATCCCATTCGGCCAGAAAAGTCAATTATTCAGACAGAGCTCAGATTTGAAAAAGAAACACATATGCAGGTTCCACTGAGATGGGGAAGCTGAAAAACCAGTTGTTTTCCGGATGTGAGCTTTCCCTGAGGAGTTAGCCCAAGGCGTATCTCGCAATTGGTAAAAATCCCATTCCACCAGAAAAGTCAATTATTCAGACAGAGCTCAAATTTGAAAAAGAAACACATATGCAGGTTCCACTCAGATGGGGAAGCTGAAAAACCACTTCTTTTCCGGATGTGAGCTTTCCCTGTGGAGATAGCCGAAGGCGTATCTCGCAATTGGTAAAAATCCCATTCGGCCAGAAAAGTAAATTATTCAGACAGAGCTCAAATTTGAAAAAGAAACACACATGCAGGTTCCACTCAGATGGGGAAGCTGAAAAACCACTTCTTTTCCGGATGTGAGCTTTCACTGAGGAGTTAGCCCAAGGCGTACCTTGCAATTGTTGGTAAGAATCCATTCAGCCAGAAATTCATTTTTCAGACAGAGCTCAGATTTTGAAAAAGAAAGACATATGCAGGTTCCACTCAGATGGGGAAACTAAAAATCCACTTCCTTTCTAGATGTGAGCTTTCCCTGTGGATTTAGCCCAAGGCGTATCTCGCAATTGTTGGTAAAAATCCCATTCGGCCAGAAAAGTCAATTATTCAGACAGAGCTCAGATTTGAAAAAGAAACACATATGCAGGTTCCACTGAGATGGGGAAGCTGAAAAACCACTTCTTTTCCAGAAGTGAGCTTTCCCTGTGGAGTTAGCCCAAGGCGTATCTCGCAATTGTTGGTAAAAATCCCATTCGGCCAGAAAAGTCAATTATTCAGACAGAGCTCAAATGTGAAACAGAAACACATATGCAGGTTCCACTCAGATGGGGAAGTTGAAAAACCACTTCTTTTCCAGAAGTGAGCTTTCCCTGTGGAGTTAGCCCAAGGCGTATCTTGCAATTGTTGGTAAAAATCCCATTCGGCCAGAAAAGTCAATTATTCAGACAGAGCTCAGATTTGAAAAAGAAACACATATGCAGGTTCCACTGAGATGGGGAAGCTGAAAAACCAGTTGTTTTCCGGATGTGAGCTTTCCCTGAGGAGTTAGCCCAAGTCGTATCTCGCACTTGGTAAAATCCCATTCCACATAAAAGTCAATTATTCAGACGCGCTCAAATTTGAAAAGAACACATAGTCAGTTCCACTCAGATGGGGAAGCCTGAAAACCCACTTCTTTTCCGGTTATGTAGCTTTCCCTGTGTAGATACGCCGAAGTCGTATCTTCGCAATTGGTAAAAATCCCATTTCGTCCAGAAAAGTAAATTATCAGCATGAGCTCAGATTTGAAAAAGAAACACATATGCAGTTTCCACTCAGATGGGGAAGCTGAAAAACCAGTTGTTTTCCGGATGTGAGCTTTCCCTGTGGAGTTAGCCCAAGGCGTATGTCGCAATTGTTGGTAAAAATCCCATTCGGCCAGAAAAGTCAATTATTCAGACAGAGCTCAGATTTGAAAAAGAAAGACATATGCAGGTTTCACTCAGATGGGGAAACTGAAAAACCACTTCTTTTCCAGATGTGAGCTTTCCCTGTGGATTTAGCCCAAGGCGTATCTCGCAATTGGTAAAACTCCCATTGAGCCAGAAAAGTCAATTATTCAGACAGAGCTCAGATTTTGAAAAAGAAAGACATATGCAAGGTTTCACTCAGATGTGGAAACTGCAAAACCTTGCTTTTTCCAGATGTGAGCTTTCCCTGTGGATTTAGCCCAAGCCGTATCTCGCAATTGGGAAAACTCCCATTGAGCCAGAAAAGTCAATTTTTCAGACAGAGCTCAAAAGTGAAAAAGAAACACATATGCAGGTTCCACTCAGATGGGGAAGCTGAAAAACCACTTCTTTTCCGGATGTGAGCTTTCCCTGTGGAGTTAGCCCAAGGCGTATCTCGCAATTGTTGGTAAAAATCCCATTCGGACAGAAAAGTCAATTATTCAGACAGAGCTCAGATTTGAAAAAGAAACACATATGCAGGTTCCACTCAGATGGGGAAGCTGAAAAACCAGTTGTTTTCCAGCTCTGAGCTTTCCCTGTGGAGATAGCCCAAGGCGTATCTCGCAATTGGTAAAAATCCCTTTCAGCCAGAAAAGTCAATTATTCAGACAGAGCTCAAATTTGAAAAAGAAACACATATGCAGGCTCCAGTTGGATGGGGAAGCTGAAAAACCAGTTGTTTTCCAGCTCTCAGCTTTCCCTGTGGAGATAGCCCATGGCGTATCTCGCAATTGGTAAAAATCCCATTCAGCCAGAAAAGTCAATTTTTCAGACAGAGCTCAGATTTGAAAAAGAAAGACATATGCAGGTTCCACTCAGATGGGGAAGCTGAAAAACCACTTCTTTTTCGCAGATGTGAGCTTTCCCTGTGAGTTAGCCCAAGGCGTATGTCGCAATTGTTGTAAAAATCCCCATTCGGCTAGACAAGTTACAATTATCAACCTAGCTCAGATTTGAAAAAGAAGAACATATGCAGGTGTTCACTCAGATGGGGAAACTGAAAAAACCACTTCTTTTCCGATGTAGCTTTCCCCTGTGGATTTAGCCAAGGAAGGCGTATCTCGCAATTGTTGGTAAAAATCCCATTCAGCCAGAAAAGTCAATTATTCAGACAGAGCTCAGATTTGAAAAAGAAACACATATGCAGGTTCCACTGAGATGGGGAAGCTGAAAAACCAGTTGTTTTCCAGCTCTGAGCTTTCCCTGTGGAGATAGCCCAAGGCGTATCTCGCAATTGGTAAAAATCCCATTCAGCCAAAAAAGTCAATTAATCAGACAGAGCTCAAATTTGAAAAAGGAACACATATGCAGGCTCCAGTTGGATGGGGAAGCTGAAAAACCAGTTGTTTTCCAGCTCTGAGCTTTCCCTGAGGAGTTAGCCCAAGGCGTATCTCGCAATTGGTAAAAATCCCATTCCACCAGAAAAGTCAATTATTCAGACAGAGGTCAAATTTGAAAAAGAAACACATATGCAGGTTCCACTCAGATGGGGAAGCTGAAAACCCACTTCTTTTCCGGATGTGAGCTTTCACTGAGGAGTTAGCCCAAGGCGTACCTTGCAATTGTTGGTAAAAATCCCATTCGACCAGAAAAGTCAATTATTCAGACAGAGCTCAGATTTGAAAAAGAAACACATATGCATGTTTCACTCAGATGGGGAAACTAAAAAACCACTTCCTTTCTAGATGTGAGCTTTCCCTGTGGATTTAGCCCAAGGCGTATCTCGCAATTGTTGGTAAAAATCCCATTCGGCCAGAAAAGTCAATTATTCAGACAGAGCTCAGATTTGAAAAAGAAACACATATGCAGGTTTCACTCAGATGGGGAAGCTGAAAAACCATTGCTTTTCCAGATGTGAGCTTTCCCTGTGGATTTAGCCCAAGGCGTATCTCGCAATTGGGAAAACTCCCATTGAGCCAGAAAAGTCAATTTTTCAGACAGAGCTCAAAAGTGAAAAAGAAACACATATGCAGGTTCCACTCAGATGGGGAAGCTGAAAAACCACTTCTTTTCCGGATGTGAGCTTTCCCTGTGGAGTTAGCCCAAGGCGTATGTCGCAATTGTTGGTAAAAATCCCATTCGGCTAGAAAAGTCAATTATTCAGACAGAGCTCAGATTTGAAAAAGAAAGACATATGCAGGTTTCACTCAGATGGGGAAACTGAAAAACCACTTCTTTTCCAGATGTGAGCTTTCCCTGTGGATTTAGCCCAAGGCGTATCTCGCAATTGGTAAAACTCCCATTGAGCCAGAAAAGTCAATTATTCAGAC